>JACEFZ010020381.1:0-232500 GCA_014155875.1 Cepaea nemoralis
TGGCCTGCACCAATAAAAACCGGGTTTCAGCCTCATGTTTTCAGCTATGCTGACGAATGCCTTCGAGAATAACGACATGTGATTAGATATCAACTACCGCATGGATGGAAAGTTATTCAATCTCAGAAGGCTGAAAGCTAAAACCGAAACTACCAGCGACACTGTCAGAGAGCTCCCGTTTGCTAATGATTGCGCTCTATACGCCTACTCAGAGGCAGACATGCAACACAATGTTTCAGCTTTCTCACATGCCTGTGCCAACTTTGGGCTCAATATCAACTTGGAGAAGACTGTAGTTATGTATCAGCCAGCTCAAGGGAATAATCACACCGTGCCGAATATCAAAGTGAATGGTCATAGACTAAGTGTTGTTGACAAATTCACCTATCTTGGCAGCACCGTGTCACAAGCTGCCACAATTGATGATGAAATGAATGCAATAATCTCCAAGGCCAGCGTGACCTTTGGCAGACTGTACAAGAATGTACGGGACAGAAATGGAATAAGACTGCAAACAAAGCTGAAAGTCTACAAAGCAGTTGTATTATCCATACTGCTATATGCTTGTGACACCGCGACTGTTTATCAGCGACATGCTAGGAAATTAAACCACTTCCACACAGTCTGCCTTAGGATTCAATTGGAAATTAAATGGCAAGACAAGATCCCAGACACTGAAGTCCTAGAAAGAGCGCCTATGCCCAGTATCCACACTCTACTAATGGAGAATCGGATTCGCCTGGCTGGTCACTTGACTCCCATGCCAGATCACATTCTCCCAAAACGATGTGTTTACTGCGAGCTGCGTTGTGGTAAACGTTTCCAAGGCGACCAGAGGAAACGCTTTAAAGACACACCGAAAATCTCACTGAAAGCTCTTGGAATTCATCTTGACACCGAGGAGACTACTGCCAAAGACTGAAATTCGTGGCGGGCATCATTGCGCAAGGGTGCAGTCACTTGTGAAGCAACCAGGACTGCAAGAGTTGTGAAGGAAAGGATGGACAGAAAACCCACTGCAGGAGATTCTCCTGCTGGAACGTCAAGCATTCTTTGCCCATATTGTCAAAGAACATTTCGAGCCAAAATAGGCCTTACCAGCCATCTTAGAACTCACGGCTCCATACTTTCACCCCACTGGTTGAAATGAATGGTCATCATCATTCTTGATGGACAAACAACAAGACTATCATAATGGTGTGTCGGATATATCGTCTCCTACATGTTACTATCAAGTTGGTTTGTCGGATATATCGTCTCCTACATGTTACTATCAAGCTGGTGTGTCGGATATATCGTCTCCTATATGTTACTATCAAGTAATGTGTTGGATATATCGTCTCCTACATGTTACTATCAAGTTGTTGTGTCGGATATATCGTCTCCTATATGTTACTATCAAGTTGGTGTGTCGGATATATCGTCTCCTACATGTTACTATCATGTTGGTGTGTCGGATTTATCGTCTCCTACATGTTACTATCAAGTAATGTGTCGGATATATCGTCTCCTACATGTTACTATCAAGTAATGTGTCGGATATATCGTCTCCTACATGTTACTATCAAGTTGGTGTGTCGGATATATCGTCTCCTACATGTTACTATCAAGTTGGTGTGTCGGATATATCGTCTCCTACATGTTACTATCAAGTAATGTGTCGGATATATCGTCTCCTACATGTTACTATCAAGTAATGTGTCGGATATATCGTCTCCTACATGTTACTATCATGTTGGTGTGTCGGATTTATCGTCTCCTACATGTTACTGTCAAGTTGGTGTGTCGGATTTATCGTCTCCTACATGTTACTATCATGTTGGTGTGTCGGATTTATCGTCTCCTACATGTTACTATCAAGTTGGTGTCTTGAAGGTAACAGTTGTGCACCTCCTTCTGTTGACTTGTCGAAGTGAATGTGTTGTATTTCGTGGTCTGACACGTGTACACATGTCTTTACAGCAAGGCTACAAGCCACTTCTAGTGCTGAAATACTTCACAGACAACCACGCCACCAGGGATAAACGATCGAGGGCGTGTGACCCAGTCTCCGAGTGCTGCAAGCGTGATCTGGTGGTCAACTTCCATGACATCAGCATGTTTGAGATCTTCGAGCCCCGCACCTTGTCCATCGGCTACTGCTACGGCAGTTGTAATGGTGAGTTTATGTCTGTATGTTTACAATAACTCAAACACATTGGCTACTGCTTGTAATGGTGAGTTTATGTCTGTATGTTTACAATAACTCAAACACATTGGCTACTGCTTGTAATGGTGAGTTTATGTCTGTATGTTTACAATAACTCAAATATATTATCTACTGCTACGGCGGTTGTAATGGTGAGTTTATGTCTGTATGTTTACAATAACTCAAACACATTGGCTACTGCTTGTAATGGTGAGTTTATGTCTGTATGTTTACAATAACTCAAACACTTTGGCTACTGCTTGTAATGGTGAGTTTATGTCTGTATGTTTACAATAACTCAAACACATTGGCTACTGCTTGTAATGGTGAGTTTATGTCTGTATGTTTACAATAACTCAAACACATTGGCAACTGCTTGTAATGGTGAGTTTATGTCTGTATGTTTACAATAACTCAAATATATTATCTACTGCTACGGCGGTTGTAATGGTGAGTTTATGTCTGTATGTTTACAATAACTCAAATATATTATCTACTGCTACGGCGGTTGTAATGGTGAGTTTATGTCTGTATGTTTACAATAACTCATATATATTGGCTACTGCTACGGCAGTTGTAATGGTGAGTTTATGTCTGCACGTTTTGTGTATATCCATCAAGAATGATGATGAACATTTATTTCGTCCAGCGGAGTTGAAAGTTTGCAGCCGTAAGTTTTAAGATGGCTGGTAAGACCTATTTTGACTCGAAATGTTTTTTGACAATGTGGGCAAAGAATGTTTGACGTTCCAGGAGGTGGATCTCCTGCAGTGGTTTTTCTGTCCAGTCTTTTTTCACAGCTCTTGCAGTCCTGTTTGCCGCAGCATTGCGTAATGATGTACGCCACGAATTTCGGTCTTTGGCAGCAGTTTTCCAAGTGTCCTGATGAATTCCAACAGCTGTTAGTGAGCAGCCAGCATCTGCAGTCTACTTTGTTCCAGACTAACTGGTTATCTTTAACTCTGGAGAAAACAAGGCAAGGCCGAGAGTGGGATCATGCTGCATGGGCAACACATGTTCTCTGATTTCATGTCCAGGCTTTGTGCTTTGGAACTCTAGCTCTAGTTCCAATACACATATTTTCGTCAGTAAAGACGACAAGGTGTCACTTACACTAGTGAGATCTTCAGATTGTCTTTAAAGCGTTTCCTCTGCCCGCCTTGAGAGCGTTTACCACAGCGCAGCTCGCCCTAAAAGATTCGTTTAGGGAGCCTGTGATCTGGCATCGAATCAAGTGACCAGCCCAGTGAAGCTGATTCTTCATTAGTAGATTATGGATACTGGGCATTGACACTCTTTCTAGGACTTCAGTGTCTGGGATCTTGTCTTGCCATTTAATCTTCAATAGCTTCCTAAGACAGACTGTGTGGAAGTGGTTTATTTCCTAGCGTGTCGCTGGTAAACAGTCCAGGTGTCACAAGCATGTAGCAGTGTGGATAATATGACTGCTTTATAGACTTTCAGCTTTGTTTGTAGGCTTATTAAATTTATGTCCCACGCATTCTTGTACAGTCTGCCAAAGGCCGCGCTGGCCTTGGAGATTCTTGCATTCACTTCGTCATCAATTGTGGCAGCTTGTGACACAGTGCTGCCAAGATAGGTGAATTTGTCCACAACACTTAGTCTATGATCATTCACTTTGATATTCGGCAGTGTGATTATTCCCTGGAGCAGACTGGTACCTAACTACAGTCTTCTCCAAGTTGATATCGAGCCCAAAGTTGGCACAGGCATATGAGAAAGCTGAAACGTTGTGTTGCATGTTTGCCTCTGAGTTGGCATATAGAGCGCAATCATCAGCAAACAGCAGCTTTCTGACGGTACCGCTGTTAGTTTTGGTTTTAGCTTTCAGCCTTCTGAAATTGAACAGCTTTCAATCCATGCGGTAGTTGATGTCTATTCCAATGTCATTGTTCTCGAAGGCATTCATCAGCATGGCTGAAAACATGAGGCTGAAAAGTGTTGGTGCCAGGACACATCCTTGCTTCACTCCATTGGTGACAGGAAAGGGCTCAGACAGTTCACCATTTTCCTGTACTCTTGCCTGCATGCCATCATGAAATAGAAGCACTATTTGGACAAACTTTCGTGGACAGCCATATTTCGCCATAATCTTCCACAGTTCCTCTCTGCTGACTGTATCAAAGGTCTTGGTAAGATCAATGAAAGTTGAGAACATATAGGAGTTCTGTTCCTGACATTTCTCTTGCAGCTGCTTTGCAGCGAAAACTATGTCAACAGTTCCTTCTTCTTTTCTTTTTTCTGAAGCCAAATTCACTCTCAGGAAGAAGACCTTGTTCGAGATTGGCTGTGAGGCGATTGAGAAGAATTCTCGTGAGTATCTTCCCTGCAATTGAGAGCAAGGAGATGCATCGGTGGTTGTCACAGGATTGGCGGTTCACTTTACGTTTGTAAAGGTGGATTATTGACACGTCCTTGAAATTCTCTGGCATGGTCTCTTTCAGCCATATGTTTGTAAAGACTTGGTGAAGCTGCTCTATTAGAACCGGTCGATTTGCTTTGTATATCTCTGCCAGGATTGAGTCAGGACCAGGTGCTTTGCCGCTGGAAAGTTTCTGGATGGCTTTGTCTACTTCCACTATAGTTGGCAGGTCAGCAAGAGTATCATTAGTGGGGACTTAAGGAAGGCAGTTGATAGTTTCATCATCGAAGGAGAGGTTGCATTCAACATGTTGCTTAAATGCTCTGCCCAGCGTTGACGGATTTCTTTCTTATCGGTGACCAATGTTCCCCCATCTGCACTAAGGAGAGGAACTATGCCTGGTGATGTAGGACCATAGACCGCTTTCAGTGAGTCATAGAAGTTTTTCATCTCATGTCTGTCAGCAAAGCCTTGAATCTCATCAGCTTTATTGCTGAGCCACGTTTACAATAACTCAAAAACATCGGCTACTGCTACCGTCTCGCAATGGTGAGATTATGTCTCAATTTTCCCAACAACCCATATAACAAACATGTCGATTACTGTTCGGGTGGTAACAGTTCTCTAGCACTGTTATAATAATCCAACAAAAAAACACATGGGCTATTGTTGGACGGTTGTGGTTGTAACAGTACTGTAGCACTGTTATAATAATCCAACAAAAAAACACATGGGCTATTGTTGGACAGTTGTGGTGGTAAATGTACTCTAGCACTGTTATAATAATCCAACAAAACAACACATGGTCTATTGTTGGACGGTTGTTGTGGTAAATGTACTCTAGCACTGTTATAATAATCCAACAAAACAACACATGGTCTATTGTTGGACGGTTGTGGTGGTACGTTTATGTCTTCATTTTTCAAATAGAAAACATAACAACCACTCAGACACAGTTATTGTCTTGTTCGCAACTGCCCACGTATTTATATCAGTTATTGCATGTTTCAAAACTGTCCATCAATTATATTATTGCATGTTTCACAACTGTCTACTTGTGTATATAAGTTGTCTTTTCACAACTGTCTACGTGTGTATGTAAGGTGTCTGTTTCACAACTGTCTACGTGTGTATGTAAGTTGTGTGTTTCACAACTGTCCGCGTGTTTATGTCAGGTATTGTCTGTTTCACTACTGCCCACGTGTGTTTCTGTCAGTTATTATCTGTTTCAGAAATGTTATTAGATAAACGGTACTGATAGACACTCATAGCAGTTGTGCTTTCACTGTTTATCTGATCGGATGTGTCCATTAGTCTCTCTCCTCGTCTATGTGCGCCGTTCAATATCTGTGAATTTGTATCCCACATGATGTTAGTGACCTCAGGGTTTGCCCTGCGTGTGATCTACTTTCAGAAGCCCACCAGTTTGCCTACAACCACACAGCCATAAAACAACGGGTGCGCTTGAGTGGCACGTCACCCGTGAGTGATGAGCTGATGCCCTGCTGTGTGCCCTTAGTTCTCAAGGACACGTTCATCATGGCCATCGAAGGGAACGAGTGCGTCACTAAGGTCGTCCCCAAGGTCATCGTGGAATCTTGCGGCTGTGTGTAGCACTGCCTCGTCTACAGTACACCTGGACATCTACAGCACACCTCAACACATACAGCATACCTGGAAATCTACAGCACACCTTAATATCTACAACCCACCTGGAAATCTACAGCACACCTGGACATCTACAGCAATGCTAGATATCCACAGCACACCTGGAAATCTACAGCACACCTCAACATCTACAGCCCACCTCAACATCTACAGTCCACCTCAACATCTACAGCCCACCTCAACATCTACAGTCCACCTGGACATCTACAGCAAACCTCGACATCTATAGCCCACCTGGACATCTACAGCGCAACTCAACATCTACATCCCACCTCATCTACATCACAGCTCAACATCTACAGCACACCTCAACATCTACAGCGCACTTCAACATCTAAAGCGCAACTCAACATCTGCGGCAAAGCTCAACATCTAAATCATAATTCAACATCTACGGCACATATCAGCATCTACAGCACACTTCAACATCTACAGCATACCTCAACATCTACAGCATACCTCAACATCTACAGCGCAACTCAACATCTACAGCGCAACTCACCATCTACAGCACACCTCAACATTTAAATCACAACTCAACATCTACAGCATACCTCAACATCTACAGCGCAACTCAACATCTACAGCATACCTCAACATCTACAGCACACCTCAAAATCTACAGCACACCTCAACATTTAAATCACAACTCAACATCTACAGCACAAGTTAACATCTACAGCACAAGTCAACATCTACAGCACAAGTCAACATCTACAGCACAAGTCAACATCTACAGCACAAGTCAACATCTACAGCATACCTCAACATCTACAGTCCATCTCAACATCTAGAGCGTACCTCAACATCTACAGTCCATCTCAACATCTACAGCATACCTCAACATCTACAGTCCATCTCAACATCTACAGCACACCTAAAGATCTACAGCACAACTCAACATCTACAGCACATCTCAAAATCTACAGCACATCTCAACATCTATAACACAACTTAACATCTATAACACAACTTAACATCTATAACACAACTTAACATCTATAACACAACTCAACATCCATAACACACCTCAATATCTGTAACACAACTCAACATCAACATCAAACTCAAATTCTACATCACAACTCAACATCTACAGCACATCTCAACATCAACACCACAACTCAATATCTTCAGCACAATTCTACATCTATAACACAACACAACATCTTCAGCACGACTCAAAATCTACATCATAGCTCAACATCTTCAGCACAACTCAACATCTATAACACATCTCAACATCTATAACACAACTCAACATCTACACACAACTCAAAATCTATAACACAACTCAACATCTATAACACATCTCCACATCTATAACACAACTCAACATCTGCATCACAACTCAAAATCTATAACACAACTCAAAATCTATAACACAACTCAACATCTATAACACATCTCCACATCTATAACACAACTCAACATCTGCATCACAACTCAAAATCTATAACACACCTCAAAATCTATAACACAACTCAACATCTATAACACATCTCCACATCTACGTCGCACTTCAACATTTACATTACTGCTCATCATCTACAGCACGACTCAGCTCTACAGCACAACTCAACATCTACAAGACAGCACAATATCTATATTATATCTACACATACATTTACACACACATACACCCACTCACACACATACACACACTCTCCCATACACATACACTCACACACACACACACACACACACATATACACATACACACACTCCAATCACAATCACACACAGCTACATATTCACAGTGGCACACATACACACTAACACACACATACACACTAACACACACACATACACACTAACACACACACACATACACACTAACACACACATACATACACACTAACACACATACATACACACTAACACACACATACATACACACTAACACACACATACACTAACACACACATACACACTAACACACACATACATACACACTAACACACATACATACACACTAACACACACATACACACTAACACACACACATACACACTAACACACACATACATACACACTAACACACACATACATACACACTAACACACACATACATACACACTAACACACACATACATACACACTAACACAAACTTACACACTAACACACACATACATACACACTAACACACATACATACACACTAACACACACATACACACTAACACACACACATACACACTAACACACACATACATACACACTAACACACACATACATACACACTAACACACACATACACACTAACACACACATACACATACACACTAACTAACACACACACATACACACTAACACACACACATACACACTAACACACACATACATACACACTAACACACACATACACACTAACACACACATACACACTAACACACACATACATTCGCACCCAAACATACATTCGCACACACACATATATACACGTACACACACATTTACAGTTTTCACAGCACAATATATAAATCTACTCATACATACACTTATACACACATTTACACACACATACACACACTCTCACAAGCACACACTCTGTTATACACATACACACTCTTACACACATATGTACACATACTTAAACTCACACACACAGCCACACATACACTGCGACAAACATACACACACACTGACATTCGCACACACTTATACCTACACATACATACATACATACAAACATACACGCATCTAGAGTGTTTAGGCCAACCAGCTATATGGTCAGTCCTACCTCCCACCCGTTGCTGTATCCAACAGTTGCGGACAGCTAGAACCAGCTATATGGTCAGTCCTACCCCCCACCCGTTGCTGTATCCAACAGTTGCGGACAGCTAGAACCAGCTATATGGTCAGTCCTACCTCCCACCCGTTGCTGTATCCAACAGTTGCGGACAGCTAGAACCAGCTATATGGTCAGTCCTACCCCCCACCCGTTGCTGTATCCAACAGTTGCGGACAGCTAGAACCAGCTATATGGTCAGTCCTACCCCCCACCCGTTGCTGTATCCAACAGTTGCGGACAGCTAGAACCAGCTATATGGTCAGTCCTACCCCCCACCCGTTGCTGTATCCAACAGTTGCGGACAGCTAGAACCAGCTATATGGTCAGTCCTACATCCCACCCGTTGCTGTATCCAACAGTTGCGGACAGCTAGAACCAGCTATATGGTCAGTCCTACCTCCCACCCGTTGCTGTATCCAACAGTTGCGGACAGCTAGAACCAGCTATATGGTCAGTCCTACATCCCACCCGTTGCTGTATCCAACAGTTGCGGACAGCTAGAACCAGCTATATGGTCAGTCCTACCCCCCACCCGTTGCTGTATCCAACAGTTGCGGACAGCTAGAACCAGCTATATGGTCAGTCCTACCCCCCACCCGTTGCTGTATCCAACAGTTGCGGACAGCTAGAACCAGCTATATGGTCAGTCCTACCCCCCACCCGTTGCTGTATCCAACAGTTGCGGACAGCTAGAACCAGCTATATGGTCAGTCCTACCCCCCACCCGTTGCTGTATCCAACAGTTGCGGACAGCTAGAACCAGCTATATGGTCAGTCCTACCCCCCACCCGTTGCTGTATCCAACAGTTGCGGACAGCTAGAACCAGCTATATGGTCAGTCCTACCCCCCACCCGTTGCTGTATCCAACAGTTGCTGTATCCAACAGTTGCTGTATCCAACAGTTGCGGACAGCTAGAACCAGCTATATGGTCAGTCCTACCCCCCACCCGTTGCTGTATCCAACAGTTGCGGACAGCTAGAACCAGCTATATGGTCAGTCCTACCCCCCACCCGTTGCTGTATCCAACAGTTGCTGTATCCAACAGTTGCTGTATCCAACAGTTGCGGACAGCTAGAACCAGCTATATGGTCAGTCCTACCCCCCACCCGTTGCTGTATCCAACAGTTGCGGACAGCTAGAACCAGCTATATGGTCAGTCCTACCCCCCACCCGTTGCTGTATCCAACAGTTGCTGTATCCAACAGTTGCTGTATCCAACAGTTGCGGACAGCTAGAACCAGCTATATGGTCAGTCCTACCCCCCACCCGTTGCTGTATCCAACAGTTGCGGACAGCTAGAACCAGCTATATGGTCAGTCCTACCCCCCACCCGTTGCTGTATCCAACAGTTGCTGTATCCAACAGTTGCTGTATCCAACAGTTGCGGACAGCTAGAACCAGCTATATGGTCAGTCCTACCCCCACCCGTTGCTGTATCCAACAGTTGCGGACAGCTAGAACCAGCTATATGGTCAGTCCTACCCCCCACCCGTTGCTGTATCCTAGAGTGTTTAGGCCAACCAGCTATATGGTCAGTCCTACCCCCCACCCGTTGCTGTATCCAACAGTTGCTGTATCCAACAGTTGCTGTATCCAACAGTTGCGGACAGCTTGAGAGATCTCTTCGGTGGCAGCATCAGCAGTACTAGAATTAAAAGTCGCAGTAGAACTAACAGTAGTAGAACTAACAGTAGTAGAACTAACAGTAGTAGAACTAACAGCAGTAGAACTAACAGTAGTAGAACTAACAGCAGTAGAACTAACAGTAGTAGAACTAACAGTAGTAGAACTAACAGCAGTAGAACTAACAGTAGTAGAACTAACAGTAGTAGAACTAACAGCAGTAGAACTAACAGCAGTAGAACTAACAGTAGTATAACTAACAGCAGTAGAACTAACAGCAGTAGAACTAACAGTAGTAGAACTAACAGTAGTAGAACTAACAGTAGTATAACTAACAGCAGTAGAACTAACAGTAGTAGAACTAACAGTAGTAGAACTAACAGTAGTAGAACTAACAGTAGTATAACTAACAGTAGTAGAACTAACAGCAGTAGAACTAACAGTAGTAGAACTAACAGTAGTAGAACTAACAGCAGTAGAACTAACAGCGGCAGTAGAACTGACAGCGGCAGTAGAACTAACAGCAGTAGAACTAACAGTAGTATAACTAACAGCAGTAGAACTAACAGTAGTAGAACTAACAGCGGCAGTAGAACTAACAGCAGTAGAACTAACAGCAGTAGAACTAACAGCAGTAGAACTAACAGCAGTAGAACTAACAGTGGCAGTAGAACTAACAGCGGCAGTAGAACTAACAGCAGTAGGACTAACAGCAGTAGAACTAACAGCAGTAGAACTAACAGGGGCAGTAGAACTCACAGCAGTAGAACTAACAGTGGCAGTAGAACTAACAGCGGCATTAGAACTAACAGTAGTAGAACTAACAGCAGTAGAACTAACATCAGTAGAACTAACAGCGGTAGTAGCACTAACAGCAGTAGAACTAACAGTGGCAGTAGAACTAACAGCGGCAGTAGAACTAACAGCAGTAGAACTGACAGCGACAGTAGAACTAACAGCAGTAGAACTAACAGTGGCAGTAGATCTAACAGCGGTATTAGAACTAACAGCAGTAGAACTAACAGCAGTAGAACTAACAGCAGTAGAACTCACAGTAGTAGAACTAACAGCAGTAGAACTAACAGCAGTAGAACTAACAGCAGTAGAACTAACAGCAGTAGAACTAACAGTAGTAGAACTAACAGCAGTATAACTAACAGCAGCAGAACTCACAGTAGTAGAACTAACAGCAGTAGAACTAACTGCAGTAGAACTAACAGCGGCAGTAGAACTAACAGCAGTAGAACTAACAGCAGTAGGACTAACAACAGTAGGACTAATAGCAGTAGAACTCACAGTAGTAGAACTAATAGCAGTAGAACTAGCAGCAGTAGAACTAACAGCGGCAGTAGAACTAACAGCAGTAGAACTCACAGCAGTAGAACTAACAACGGTAGAACTAACTGCAACAGAACTAACAGCAGCAGTATTAACAACATCAGTATTAACAGCATCAGTAGTTAATTATCTGAACTACTATCAGCAGTTATTGCAGCAGTACACTAACAGCAGTACCACTCAGCACTAACAACAGCAGAACTAACATCAGCAGAAATAACAGAAGCAGAACTATCAGCAGCAGAACTAACATATAAGAACTAACGGCAGCTAAACTAAAAACAGCAAACCTAACAACCGCAAAACTAACAGCAAATTTAATTGCAGCAGTAGCTGAATTAACGGCAGCAGCAGTTGCAGCAGCAGAAAAAACAGCACTAGTTTGCGCAGCAGCAGAACTAACAGCAGCAGTAGGTGCAGCTGAACTAACAGCAGCAGCAGAACTAACAGTAGTAGTAATTGCAGCAGCAGGACTAACAGCAGTAGCAACTGCAGCAGCAGGAGAACTAACAACAGCAGTAATTGCATCAGGACTAAAACTAACAACAAATGTAGTTACATCAGCACCAAAACTAAAAACAGCAGAAGTTACAGCAGTAGAACTGACAACAGCAGTAGAACTAACAACAGCAGTGGAACTAACAACTGTAGTAATTATACCAGTACATCTAACAACAGCATTAGAACTAACAACAGGAGAAGGTACAGCAGTAGAACCATCGACAGTAGTAGATACAAACAGTAGGACTAACAACAACAGACGAACAAACAATAGCAGTAAAACTAACAATAGCCGTCGTTGTAATAGTAGAACTAACAACAGCCGTCGTTGCAATAGTAGAAATAACAACAGCCGTCGTTGCAATAGTAGAACTAACAACGGCCGTCGTTGCAATAGTAGAACTAACAACGGCCGTCGTTGCAATAGTAGAACTAACAATAGCCGTCGTTGCAATAGTAGAACTAACAACGGCCGTCGTTGCAATAGTAGAACTAACAACGGCAGTCGTTGCAATAGTAGAACTAACAACAGCCGTCGTTGCAATAGTAGAACTAACAACAGCCGTCGTTGCAATAGTAGAACTAACAACGGCAGTCGTTCTAACAATAGCAGTAGAACTAATAACAGCAGTATACCTAACAACAGCAGTAGAACTAACAACAGCCGTCGTTGCAATAGTAGAACTAACAACAGCCGTCGTTGCAATAGTAAAACTAACAATAGCCGTCGTTGCAATAGTAGAACTAACAACGGCCGTCGTTGCAATAGTAGAACTAACAACGGCCGTCGTTGCAATAGTAGAACTAACAACAGCCGTCGTTGCAATAGTAGAACTAACAACAGCCGTCGTTGCAATAGTAGAACTAACAACAGCCGTCGTTGCAATAGTAGAACTAACAACGGCCGTCGTTGCAATAGTAGAACTAACAACAGCCGTCGTTGCAATAGTAGAACTAACAATAGCAGTAAAACTAACAATAGCCGTCGTTGCAATAGTAGAACTAACAACAGCCGTCGTTGCAATAGTAGAACTAACAACAGCCGTCGTTGCAATAGTAGAACTAACAACAGCCGTCGTTGCAATAGTAGAACTAACAACAGCCGTCGTTGCAATAGTAGAACTAACAACGGCCGTCGTTGCAATAGTAGAACTAACAACAGCCGTCGTTGCAATAGTAGAACTAACAACAGCAGTCGTTCTAACAATAGCAGTAGAACTAACAACAGCCGTCGTTGCAATAGTAGAACTAACAACAGCCGTCGTTGCAATAGTAGAACTAACAACGGCCGTCGTTGCAATAGTAGAACTAACAACGGCCGTCGTTGCAATAGTAGAACTAACAACGGCAGTCGTTGCAATAGTAGAACTAACAACAGCCGTCGTTGCAATAGTAGAACTAACAACAGCCGTCGTTGCAATAGTAGAACTAACAACAGCCGTCGTTGCAATAGTAGAACTAACAACAGCCGTCGTTGCAATAGTAGAACTAACAACGGCCGTCGTTGCAATAGTAGAAATAACAACAGCCGTCGTTGCAATAGTAGAACTAACAACAGCCGTCGTTGCAATAGTAGAACTAACAACAGCCGTCGTTGCAATAGTAGAACTAACAACAGCCGTCGTTGCAATAGTAGAACTAACAACAGCCGTCGTTGCAATAGTAGAACTAACAACAGCCGTCGTTGCAATAGTAGAACTAACAACAGCCGTCGTTGCAATAGTAGAACTAACAACGGCCGTCGTTGCAATAGTAGAACTAACAACAGCCGTCGTTGCAATAGTAGAACTAACAACAGCCGTCGTTGCAATAGTAGAACTAACAACAGCCGTCGTTGCAATAGTAGAAATAACAACGGCCGTCGTTGCAATAGTAGAAATAACAACAGCCGTCGTTGCAATAGTAGAACTAACAACAGCCGTCGTTGCAATAGTAGAACTAACAACAGCCGTCGTTGCAATAGTAGAAATAACAACAGCCGTCGTTGCAATAGTAGAACTAACAACGGCCGTCGTTGCAATAGTAGAACTAACAACGGCCGTCGTTGCAATAGTAGAAATAACAACAGCCGTCGTTGCAATAGTAGAACTAACAACAGCCGTCGTTGCAATAGTAGAACTAACAACAGCCGTCGTTGCAATAGTAGAACTAACAACAGCCGTCGTTGCAATAGTAGAACTAACAACAGCCGTCGTTGCAATAGTAGAACTAACAACAGCCGTCGTTGCAATAGTAGAACTAACAACGGCAGTCGTTCTAACAATAGCAGTAGAACTAATAACAGCAGTATACCTAACAACAGCAGTAGAACTAACAACAGCTGTAGAACTAACAACAGCAGTGCTTACGACAGTAGAACTAACAGCAGTAGTTACGGCAGTAGAACTAGCAACAACAGTAGAATTAACAACGGCGATAAAACTAACAACAGCAGTATTTGCAACAGTAGAAATAACAACAGCAGTAGAATTAACAACGGCGATAAAACTAACAACAGCAGTATTTGCAACAGTAGAAATAACAACAGCAGTAGAATTAACAACGGCGATAAAACTAACAACAGCAGTATTTGCAACAGTAGAACTAACAACAGCAGTAGTTACAACAGTAGAACTAACTTTAGCAGCAGAACTAACAACAGCAGTTGAACTAACAACAGCAGTAGAACTAACAACAGCAGTAGAATTAACAACAGCAGTTGAACTAACAACAGCAATAGTTACAGCAATAGAACTACCAACAGCAGAAGAACTAACAACATCAGTAGTTACGACAGTAGAATTAACAGCAGTAGTTACAGCAGTATAACTAACAATAGCAGTAGAATTAACATCAACATTATCTGAACTACTATCAGCAGTTATTGCAGCAGTACATTAACAGCAGTACCACTCAGCACTAACAACAGCAGAACTAACATCAGCAGAAATAACAGAAGCAGAACTATCAGCAGCAGAACTAGAAACAGCAGTAGAACTAGAAACAGCGGTAGAACTAACAACAGCAGTAGAACTAACAATAGCAGTAAAACTAGCAAAAACAGTAGTAAAATAATAGCAACAGGATCAACTGTAGTTACCGGAGGATAAGAAATATCTGACAATCATAATGATACACAGAAATGACGTCTAGACGATACATCTAGCACAAAATACATGTAGGAAATCACTCTATTGACACTTGGACGGTACATCTATAACAAAATACACGTAGTAAATCATTCTATTGACACCTGGACGGTACATCTATAACAAAATACATGTAGGAAATCATTCTATTGACACCTGGACGGTACATCTATACAAAAATACATGTAGGAAATCATTCTATTGACACCTGGACGGTACATCTATACAAAAATACATGTAGGAAATCATTCTATTGACACCTGGACGGTACATCTATACAAAAATACATGTAGGAAATCCCTCAAAGCAATTTGAAATGCTCAAGTAGCTCAGCCATCGAATAAACACAGAGCTTTTATTTTCGCATATCGTTTAAAGAACATCGCTGTCAACACCAGCATCTTTCAACTGATTGTTGATTTCTTGACAAGATTGCGCTCAGTAGTTTGCCATTGCTTTCTGAGCGACCGGCTCACATACCCCGTAAGTTACCGACGCGGAGAGAACCGATATCAATTCTCGTGTACGTCACGTTACTTACGAGAGTATACGGGTACCAGAGAGAAAACAAACCCAGGCATCGAATAAGCACAGAGCTATCACCAGAGAGAAAACAAACAGCAAAGGAGAAATGGATGTCTAAAGAAATCATCAAGTTGATGGGCACAAGACGGCAAAGTAAAAATGACAAAGAAGAAAATAAGAAATAAGAAGAAACAGAAAATTGATTAAACGAGCAGTACAACAAAGTCGAAAAACACTATGTGAAAGATTCAAGAAAATATCAGCGAGTTGACAGGATGAAAAACAGATCCCTTCTCTTCCCCACACACTTGTAAAACGGAGATGCATTCCCCTTCCTCACACACCTGTAACCCGGTGATCCCTTCCCTTCCTCACACACATGTAACACGATGATCCCTTCCCCCATATACCTGTAACACGATGATCTCTTCCCTCCCCCACACACCTGTAACACGGTATTCCCTTCCCTCCCGCACACACCTGTAATACGGTATTCCCTTCCCCCCCCCCCCCACACACACCTGTAACACGGTATTCCCTTCCCTCCCCCATATACCTTTAACACGGTGATCTCTTCCCTCCCCCATATACCTGTAACACGGAGATCCTCTTCCCTCCCCCACATTATGTAACACTGAGATCCTTCGCCTCTCCCTCCTACGTGTAACAAGGAGATCCCTTCCCTCCCCTCCCCCACCTCACGTCTGCAACAGAACTTCCTGCGTGTAGTTGATTACATCACGTGTGTGTAGTTGATTGCGTCAATTGTGTGTAGTTTGCATCACTCATGTGTTGCATCCATGCAGGCTACTCTCTTACCTAGTGGTTCTCAACCGGTTTCCATGGGGGGGGGGGGGGGGGGGGGATTAAAATTATTTCAAGATCGCATTAATACAAGAACGAGTTACTTGATATTGTTTTTCCCTCTAAATTTTACGGTTCTGTACTTCTCGCCCTAATGAAATTCGTTTTATAACGTAAGTAGGCCCGCAAATCACGTTTTATGTAGATGTCTAGACTTGTTCTAGTATGTGTTATTAAATATAGCTTCCATTGTTATGTATATGTATATGAGGGGAAGTAAGGGTGGGGGTGGTGGGGATTTATAGGGAGGAAATTCGAAAAGGGGGCGATGACGTTCTGAACATATGGTAAAGGAGGGAATGGACCAAAAAAAGGTTGAGAACCACTGCTCTAACCCATTGCTTCTTGCATATCCATTCATTCATTCAAATCCTGATGTTTCTCATTGGCCATATCCATTCATTCATTCAAATCCTGGTGTTTCTAATTGGCCATGTCCTGTCAGGTGACCATATACATTAACAGACTCGATATGTTCCTATAACAACCAGCTTCAGTTATTCATGTGTGTGTGTGTGTGTATGTGTGTGTGTGTGTGTGTGTGTGTGTGTGTGTGTGTTTGTGTGTGTTTGTGTGTATGTGTGTGTGTGTGTGTGTGTGTGTCATTATCTATCCTGTATTCTTAATGTCAAATGCATGCATCTCTTTATGACACATTCACGCATCTCGTTATGACACATACTCCCATCTTTTTATGTCACACACGTGCATCTTTTTATGTCACATACATGCATCTGTTCGTGCCATATACATCCACCTCTCTATTTCTCACACCTGCATCTCTCGATTTCTCACACATTAGTCTCTCTCTTTCACACCGTCGTCCTTATATGCCCCACACTTCTCTCTCTCTCTCTCTCTCTCTCTCTCTCTCTCTCTCTCTCTCTCTCTCTCTCTCTCTCTCTCTCTCTCTCTCTATCTATCTATCTATCTATCTATCTATCTCTCTCTCTCACATACTTCCTCTCTTTCTGTCTTACATACACACACACACATCACACACAACACACACACTCAGACACACACATACACACACCACCACCATATTTTCTTATAACGTCCGATTCTGGCTAATTTATTGACATGAAGACACATACTCTCTGTTAATGTCAACAACTTTGACATGTCATTCATTTTCTCTCATGTTCTCTACATTCAACTATTTCTCCACCTTCAACTATATCTCTCCTTCAAATTGTCCTCTATCATCAAATATTCCTCTATCATCAAATATGCTTTGCCATCAAATATGCCTCTACCTTGACATATTCCTCTGCCACCATATAATCCTGTGCCAACAAATATTCCTGTACTATCAGATATATCTGTACCTTCAAAACATCCTCTACAATTACATATTCCTCTGCCATCAAATATTCCTTTACAAACAAATATTCCTCTTTCAACAAATATTCCTCTGCCATCAAATATTTCTCCACCATCAAATATTTATCTACAACCACATATTCCTATGTCATCAAATTGTCATCTCCTATCACATATTTCTATATTATCAAATATTCCCAAAATTTATTCCGATGCCGTCAATTTACTCATTTGCATGGAAATATTCCTCTACAATACAATATTCCTCTATTATCAAACATTCCTCTATCATCACAGATTCCTAGGATCTCTAGATCCTCTAGGTCTACATCATCTAGATCCATATTGATCTACCATCAAATATTCATCTCAACATCATCATCTAATGCCCTGCCAGATGGCGTAGACGTTCATGACTCCACAGATCTCGGTCTTTGGTGTTCTGGATCAACTCTCCTGTTGATGGTATTCTTTCATGCCACTGTCTCAAGCCATCAGGCATCATTTCTCTTGATCTGCCTCTGCCTCTCTTCCCCTCGTTCTTTCCAGTTGTCACTATGTTCTCCAATGCCTCTCTTCTCATCACATGACCGAAGAAAGCTGTTTGTCTCTTTATTAATGTTGTATATAATGTTCTAGTTTCATTAGCCTGTTTCAGACAGTCGTTGTTAGTTACTCTGGCAGTCCAAGGAATTCGCAACATTCGTCTTAGGAGCCACATCTCTGTTGCTTCTAATTTCTTCCTAATTTGTTCATTTACATTCCACGATTCACTGCCATACAGCAAAACTGGTTCTACATAGCACTGCAACACTCTCTTTCTTACATTCAGTAACAGTGAGTTATTGCATAAGATACTCTTCATTTTTCTGAAATGCGGCCTTTGCTTGCCCTATTCTGCTCTTAACCTCTGTTATACATCTTCCATCTGATGTTATGTTATAAATGCCCATAGGTATTTAAAATTATCTAAATATTCATCTACCATGCAAAATTCATCTACCGTCAGATATTCATCTACCATTATATATTCCCCTGCCATCAAATATTCCTTTATCATCAATATTCCTCTGCCATCAAATATTTATTTACCATCAAATATTCCTTTATCATCAAACATTTCACTGATATCGTATATTTCTCTGCCATAATATATTCCTCTACCATCAAATATGCCTTAGTCACCATTTATTCCTTTACATGGAAATGACCTCCTAGCAACAAATATTCATTTACATGGAAATATTTTTCTACGTGGGTATATTCCTCTACCATCACATATTTATCTCTGTCATCAACTTTTCTTGTGCCATCAAATATTCCTATATCAGCAACTAATCCTATATCATCAAATATTCGTCAACCATCAACTATTCTTCTTCTATCAAATATCCTCTGCGTGGAAATATTCCTCTACTATCAAATATTCCACTACCATCAAATATTCCTCTACCATCAAATATTTCTATATAGTCAAATATTCCCTAACCTCAAATATTCCGCTTCAATCACATATTTCCCAATCATCAAATATACTTTTACCATCAATTATTCCTCTAGCATTAAATGATCCTTTAAATGGAAATATTCCTCTACATTCAAATATTCCTCTGTCATCAAATATTTCTTTATCGTCAAATATTCAACTAACCTCAAATATTCTTCAACCATCAAATATTCCTCTACATGAAAATATTCATCTAGCATGAAATATTTATGTACCATCAAATATTCCCCTATTATCACAAATCCCTCTATCATTTCTCTAGCCTTAAATATTCCTCTATCACAATTATATCCCTACCATAAAGTATTTCTCTACTATCAATTATTCCCCTATCATCAAACATTCCATTACCATCAAATATTACTCTACCATCAAATATGCATCCACATGGAAATAATCCTCTAGCATCAATTATTCTTCTACCCTCAAATATTCTTCTACCATCAATTCTTTCTCTACATATAAATATTCCTTAACCATCCAATTATTCTATAAATAATGTATTCCAAATAATATAATCTAGTCTATTATTTCTCTACCATCAAATATTCCTCTATCACCAAGTATTCCTCTAACATCAAATATTTCTCCATCATCAAATATCCCCCCTCCCCCACCGTCAATTATTCCTCTACCATCAAATATTCCCCTACCATCAAGTATTTCTCTACCATCTAATATTTGTCTACACTGAAGTGTTCCTCTATTTTCAATGTTTTCTGTTTTGGAAATATAATTATTTCATTTTACGTGTGATATATTTGCATTCAATGGCAGAAAAAAAGGAAATTATTATAATGATTTATTAAAATTTGCAATGATTTATGAACATGTGTTTTGATTGCTGCATTATACTTCTGTTATTTCACCTACGCCAGTAACTTCAGAGTTGAAAATGCAAAATAAAAGTTAATCAGTCACACCGTCCTTTTGTTATTCTATTCAAACCATTGTTCTGATCCAGCTATTGTACAACATAATTCATCGATCTAGTCCAACGATTGTTCTAATCCATCCATTGCTCAAGCCCAACCATTATTCCAGTCTAACCTTTGTTTTTTCTCCGTAGGCCCCTATATCCACGCAGGGTAACGCAGCGCGCGAGAATTGGAAGCGGTTCTACCCGCGTTGGTGACTTGCGGGATAAGTGAGCCGGCCACTCAGAAAGCAATGGCAAACTACTGAGCGTAATCTTGCCAAGAAATCAACAATCAGCTGAAAGATGCTGATGTTGACAGCGATGTCCTGTAAAGGATATACGAATTAATTAATTTTTTTAAACCTTTGTTTTAGATCAATTATTGTTCTATTCCAACAAATGTTCTTGTTCAACAATTTTTTTATTCCATCCATTGTTCTAGTCTAATCATTGTTCTTGTCCAACAATTATTCTTGCATAATTATTTTATTTCAATGAATGTTTTAGTCTAATTATTATTTTAATCCAACCAATTTTCAAGTCCAACATAATTCTTGTTTAATAATTGTCGTATTCCAACTATTGTTTTAGTCCAACGAGTGTTGTGGTCCATCAAATGTTATAGTAAAACCATTGTCGTAGTCTAACCATTGTTCTGTCCTAACTATTGTCCCTGTTCAACCATTGTTCTAGTCCAACCATGTCCTACTCCAACCATTGTGCTAGGCCAATAATTGTCCCTATCCATCCATTGTCCTAGTCCAATAATTGTTCTTGTCCAACCAATTTCCTATTCCAACTACTGTTCTAGTCCAGCCATAGTTCTAATCTAACCATTGTTCTAGTCTAAACATTGTTCTAGTCCAGCCATAGTTCTAATCTAACCATTGTTCTAGTCTAAACATTGTTCTAGTCCAGCCTTTTGTTATCGTCGTCCAACCAATGTTCTTTTCCAGTATGCTGTTTTCCAAACTGTTCTAATTATTGTAGCATTCCCATTGTTCTAATCACCTAAATGTTCTAACCCAGCCAGCGTTGTAACCAAAATAATGTTCTAATTCAATCAACTTTATAATTCAACCATCGTTCCAATACAGCATTGGCTCTAGCCCAATTATTGTTCTGTGACATCCAATGTTTTATTTTAATCAGTTTTATAGTCCGGCCTTTCTTATAATTCATCTATGTCCCTGTTTTATTCATTGTTCTAGTCCATCAATAGTTCTAGTTACGTTCTAAGTTTTAGTCCACGGATTGTTCACGTCCTACCATTGTTCTTGTCCTACATTTTTTCTTGAGACCAGCTGTTCTGAGTTCAATCAGTGTTGCATCACATCTATTGTTTGAAGCAATCCATTGTTCTATTGCAACTATTGTTTTAATCCAGCTATTGATCTAATCATATTATTGTTCTAGTCTAGCCACTGACTTAGTCTAATCATTGTTCTAATCCAACTATTGATCTTCTTCTTCTTCTTCTTCTTCTTCTTCTTCTTCTTCTTCTCTTCTTCTTCTTCTTCTCTTCTTCTTCTTCTTCTTCTTCTTCTTCTTCTTCTGCGTTCATCCGGAGTTTTTTTTTTCGGACGTGATTGCGATGTGCCTGTTTACAGCAGAGCTGCGTTCTTGCGCCGTTAGGCCGACACATCCGACTTCTGCGGGCATTTGTTGACCGGGTTAACCTTCCCGGGCAACTATTGATCTAATCATATTATTCTTCTATCCCAACAATTGATTTAGTACAACAGTTGCTTTAGTTACAACAATTGTTTTAGTCCAACCATTGCTCTTTTTCAGCCATTGTTCTAATCCAATAATACTATAGTCCAGAATATTCTCTAATCCGTCCACAGTTCTAGTTCAACTAATAGTTAGTTAGTTAGTCGACAGATCATCCTCGCTGCACATCGAACCATTTAGTCCATAAGTGCTTGGATCCCCTCCTCAGCAAATCCCGCAGCGTGTAGCGGCTAACGACGCCAGTTCTGTGTTGGTTTATCAATCTTCTTTGGCTTCCTGCGTAGTGTTCTTGTTTGGCCACCCCTCTTTTAATTTGCTGCTCCCGCAGTCTGGCCATTGTTGTAGATTCACAGTCATCACTTGGTTCTCGCAAAAGTCTCACTTCTCGTGGAGCATTCAGAATGTCAGCCTGGTCCATGGCGCGTCCGCCCTCCACAGTAGCCTCACCTGCGAGCTTGTCAGCCCGCTCATTTCCTTGTACTCCCGCATGACCTGGCACGAAGATGAAACTAATCTTTGCCAGCCGAGACCGCTTCAGAGGCAGCAACCATTCTCTTCGGATCGATCCCCTCCTCTATCCTCTTGATCATGTTCATTGAGTCGCTAAGGAAACAAGCCCTAGTGAATGTCTGTGTCTCGAGCCATGTTATTGCTTTACTTACTGCCATGACTTCCATGGTCAGGCTACTTGTGGTTTCAGTGAAAGCACCAGAGTCCTCCTTTCACAATTCTCCCTCCGGCCCGAGCTGTAAAGGCCCATGAGCTTCTCACATGTCGGACGACCGACCCATCTGTGTAGATGACCGCGTCACCGTCTAGCGAATTCTCGAAAATCAACGCTTGTACTTCAGCCTCAACAGCAGCCGGATTTTCTTGTCTGCATTTTCTATCTAGTTGGATGCAAACTGAAAAGGATGTGCAGAAGTCTGTTGGCACTTGCACCCACTCCTCGCCAGGTTCTAAGTCCTCAAGTGAACACACCTGTTGAAGAATGTCTTCGGCTTGACCCATCCACTGACCGTCCTCTTTTTAACCTGCTGCCCTTCACCTTCCTAATTTCACTATGCAGTGGATGTTGTGTGTTTGCGTTAATTCTGAGGTAGGCGCGTGCCCTGCAAACTTGTATTCTCTCTTCAGCTTCAATGGTTGGAAAATCAAGAAGGTAGCGCATCGCCCTGCATGCTGTATCTCTTGTACATCCAAGAATAATGCGCATAGCTTCATTCTGTATCCTTTCCATCCTTTCTATCTGCTTATGGCTGAGAGTCAGGATTGCCATTGCATACTCCAAAACAGACATGACCAGCCCCTCGTACAGAAGACATAGATGGCGCTGCTCACAGTTTGCTGCCGCCATCACCCGCATCGCTGCCAAACCCCGCTTGGCCTTTATTATCACCTGGTCTATGTGCACATTATAAGCAAGGCTTCGATCAAACCGTATCCCCAGGTAATTCATTGCCTGCGTTCTTTCCACCGTCTCTGAACACAGCATTACAGTTGGCTGTTGGATTGTTGACAATATGATTATTCAACGAGAACCAAGTCACTGTTGCCTTTGTTGGGTTGACCATTGCCCCAGCTTCATCACACCAAGTACTTATGCGATTGAGTTCGGTTTGTAGTTCCACAGCAACCTCCTCTCTATCCTTACCCTGACGATACACTAAAACATCATCGGCATACGACAATGTCCTGCCAGGTCCAGTGATCTGCTCACTGGTGATTCTCACTGTGTAGGCGTTGAACAGTACCGGAGATAATGGCGATCCCTGTGGTAGGCCAGGATATATTGTTGTTGGTTCCGAAGTCCAACTGCCACATCTAAAAACTACTTTCCGTTGGTAGAGGGCTGCAGCGATCCAACTAAGGAGGAATGGACTTACGTTTAGTTCAAGAAGCTGAAACTATAAAAATCCAGTGGTACTCTGTTGTATGCGTCCTCAAGATCAATCGCTGCAGCAACGGTTTCAGTGCCTGAGTGGAAACCTTCATAGACATCATGGGCAAAGACTGCTGCATTGGTCCAGGTTTCTCTTTTTGGACGGTACCCACCCAGGGTAGGTGGGAAAACACCTTGCCTCTCTAGTTGGCTTGATATTTTCCTGGCAATTACCTTCTCCAGCAGCTTGCCTATTGTATTCTGCATGGTTATAATTCGATATCCCTGAATTTTTTTGTGGTCTTTGTCAGGCTTCGGCAAGGGAATCAGATAGCTGTGTAACCATTCCTCCTTGATGCTAGCACTCCCTATACTGTTGTTGTACATGTCTGCTAGTTTCTCTAGCTCATTGTCGGTACACCTATTTATGTCGTCGTATCTTATGCCATCAGGACCTGGAGCACTGTTTTTTGATCGTCGAAGCACAGCCTTGATTTCTTTCACTGTCACTGTGTCTTCCTCCGAAGTGTTCTGGGCCTTGCATCTGTCTGAGGTGACCTCCTTGGCCAGATTTCGGCCTCCCATGTCTGTCTGGTTGCCCTGCTCAAGGTAGCGTTCAAAGAGGGCTTTGCCCTTGTCCTCGTCAGTCCTCTGCCAGGTGAGGTCAGCACCTTGGAAGTCTGAAATGCTCTTATTCTTGACTACACCACTCATGCTTTTATGTAGTCGCCAGAACAATTTCAGTGACTTGTCTGTGCTTACTCTTTGACACACCTCTGCCCATTTTTCGCTTTTAACCACCTTGACCAGTTTTTTGAAATAGCTTACTTTTGTGTGCATCTCTCTTTCTAAGTGCAAGCAGGGACTAGGATGACCAGCTCTGTTCTTCTTGGCATTTTGCCATCTCCTTACAGCACTACGCTTATCCACCCAAGCCTTCTCCACCTCGAAACTCCACCACGGTGGCTGCTCCCAGCTTTTTTTCCTGCCCTGAAACGTTCTGCGCTTGTCACGTCTTATTTTACTCACCACATCTTGCCCTGTACTGTCATACTGGAACGTCTTTACCTTTAGCTTGTGCTGCCTGGTTCTGCCTTTCTCCACCAATATGCTGCACGGGTGGTGGTCGCTGCCATGGTGTCCTAGGACACCCCATCTACACACTGTAGTGAGTGAAGGTGAAACTAGCGCCAGATCAATAGCACTGTCCTCATCGCCTGGACGGCTTGCTGTCCTGGTGACACAGCCACTGTTAATACAAACCAGGTCGATGGTTTCCAGTGCAGTCTCGAGCTCCTCCCCTTGTGTATTGGAGGAAGTGTTTCCCCATGCTCTGCCTTTAGCGTTGAAGTCCCCACAGAAAATAACATTTCTCTCGTGGCCTAATATGCCACTTAAGCACTGCCACTTCTGGGCGTCCATACTCGCATTGCGGGCATAAACATTAACCAACACGAATGGTATACTGGAATGAACTCTCAACGCCTGTATTTGTATATCGTCACTGTCCCAACTGGACATGTCTAGCTCTGACGCCACCATGCTGTCGCGAACGAGAATCGCCGTTCCCATATGTCGTCTGTTGTAGAAACATTTGAAGCCGGCAATTCGGAGTAGCTGATCGCCCAGTCTTGTCTCCTGGAGTGCTACAATGTCGTTCCTGTAAACTAGGGTTTCTAAAATAGAGCCCCGTTGTTTTACACTGGCACAGTTCCAATATAGAATACGGATATTCCTGAGTCCTAGACGGTGACACTTGAGTCTAAAACGCCTCAAACCACCGCGCTTACCTTGCTTCTTTGTCCCTGCGCGGCTACCACGCCGCTTCGGTATGTTGACTGCTGACCGCTCGGAAAAAACACGTTCTTCCGCCATGTTGAAAAAACGCAAACACAGACTGCTAAGAACCACACACGCTGCTGAAAATTCACTCAAGGATGGCTTCGCTCGATGCACGAACTCCGTAGCACCCGCGCAGATCTTGAGTAGAAACTCCTGGTTTTACATCCTGGCACACCAATTACACGCAAGAGATGAATAAATCCATCCCCTACGCGAAAAAGTTAACGAATACAAAACAACACGACCGTCCGTTTGCCATCTTGAAACCGGAAATATCTAGTTCAACTAATATTCTGGTTTAACTATTGTTCTAGTCTCCACACTATTCTAGTCTCCCCATTGTGCTAATGTAATCATTGTTTTAACCCTGCCGATGTTCTAGTATTATCAATGTTCTATTCCAACTATTGTTCTAGTCTCCACACTATTCCCATTGTGCTAATGTAATCATTGTTTTAACCCTGCCGCTGTTCTAGTTTTAACCAGTAATTGTTCTTAATCATTACGCGAGTGTAACCATATTATAGATCATCCAGTGTTATATCGTAACCACTAAGCTAGTGTAACCATATTATAGATTAGCCAGTGTTATATCGTAACCATGAAGCTAGTGTAACCATATTATAGATCAGCCAGTGTTACAGAGTAACCATGAAGCTAGTGTAACCATATTATAGATCATCCAGTGTTATATCGTAACCACTAAGCTAGTGTAACCATATTATAGATCAGCCAGTGTTATATCGTAACCATGAAGCTAGTGTAACCATATTATAGATCAGCCAGTTATATCGTAACCACTAAGCTAGTGTAACCATATTATAGATCAGTCAGTGTTATATCGTAACCACTAAGCTAGTGTAACCATATTATAGATCAGCCAGTGTTATATCGTAACCACTAAGCTAGTGTAACCATATTATAGATCAGCCAGTGTTATATCGTAACCACTAAGCTAGTGTAACCATATTATAGATCAGCCAGTGTTATATCGTAACCATGAAGCTAGTGTAACCATATTATAGATCAGCCAGTGTTACAGAGTAACCATGAAGCTAGTGTAACCATATTATAGATCAGCCAGTGTTATATCGTAACCACTAAGCTAGTGTAACCATATTATAGATCAGCCAGTGTTACAGAGTAACCATGAAGCTAGTGTAACCATATTATAGATCAGCCAGTGTTATATCGTAACCACTAAGCTAGTGTAACCATATTATAGATTAGCCAGTGTTATATCGTAACCATGAAGCTAGTGTAACCATATTATAGATCAGCCAGTGTTACAGAGTAACCACTAAGCTAGTGTAACCATATTATAGATCAGCCAGTGTTATATCGTAACCACTAAGCTAGTGTAACCATATTATAGATCAGCCAGTGTTATATCGTAACCACTAAGCTAGTGTAACCATATTATAGATCAGCCAGTGTTATATCGTAACCACTAAGCTAGTGTAACCATATTATAGATTAGCCAGTGTTATATCGTAACCATGAAGCTAGTGTAACTGTCACAATATGCAGCCTTTACTTCCCAGAACAAAGTTTGGTTCACCTTGTAGAGAAGTTACAGAAGAACAAATGCAATTCTCTATAATAAAGGAGGAGAAATGGAAGACAGAACAATCAGGCCTGCACACATAGAGGCATAAAATGTTGTAGCAAAAGGGAATGTTTGTAGTCATATGTAGGATTTCTTAGTAACTATGCAACAGTCTTTTAGACATATGAACTTTCAGTCTATATCGGATCTAGGTTATTTCAAGAACTATCTTTGGCGTAGGTTACTTGAGTGTTCTTTCTAAGTTCTGTGTTCAATATCATTGTGCTTCATGTATTACTCTTCTGAGAAGTAGAAACTTATGGAAGGCAGGTCTGGTCTAGATATACTTGAGGTGTCGTAGCAGATGCTTGCCATTTCTTTCTAAACTAGACTAGTCTCTTTTTGGTGTGTGCATTTGTTGTACAGATTATAGTCAACTGACTATTTATTTAATTCTTACAACAGCAGTAACTAACTAGTGCATTATGCTATGATGTTAAAGTATCATAATATGTCTAGTTTAATCAATATGTTTATGTGTATTGGATGTTTGATATATTGATTTGTCATATGCAAACTTACCAATATGAAGTGTTATGCTATTGTCTGCGCATTGGCACATTGGCCAATGATTGTGTTGGAAGCAGAGGTGTAATGGTACAGACATTACCCACAATTGGTAGTATAGGGTATATGGTGCTAAACTTTCTCAGTGTATTGTGGGCGTGCGTCCACGGTAATGCATGGAAACCTGGCACAGCTACTGGTCACGGCTTGTAAGCCCGGATGATCAGGCATTATTATAATACCCTTACCGACCCTGTGAGCTGCTAAACTAACATTGGACGGAGCGGCTGTACGACACAGAATTTCTGTAGTAGCGACATGGACATGGGGCGGCAGAAATGTAATCATTACAGGCGTGTGAGACAATTGAAAAGCCCGTCCCAGACTAAAGACAGTAGGGAGAAGGAGGATGGTGAACGCAGTAGAGCTGGAAGATAAACTTGGCCAGACTGGTCATTGTATATGTTTGTGTTATGATATGTTTTAATTAGGATTGCGCTGATGTAGAACTGATATAACACATTCTTGACTTTCTTTCAAGCTCTCACAAGGAGCCCTATGTTATAGATCTCAAGACTAGAGACTACTGACTAGGAGTGTCAGGACTGACAGGATCGTCAGAATACCGGCAAGCTGTTTCTCTTTTGTGTGTGTCTACTGGAGAGTGGGGATCTGGACCACAGTTCCAGATAGATGAAGTAACAAGTAAAGTTACGTAATGTTTCTCATCACAATATGTATATGATTTCATCATCCTCATATTGACAATCATCCTATGTCTATTGTTATGATTAGCAAATAAATGTTGTAGTATTGTAACTCATAGTTCTGTCATTTTTTCCAATTGTGCATACGTGTTGTTGTGTACATTGGTGGGGGTTCACTTACACACCAAGGACAGGAGCAGTCAGGGAGAAAAACCTGTACTAGGATAGTTGTCTTTAAACTTTAATTCAGACTTAAAAACCTATCCTAGCTAACCTTCTCTTTCCTAGTCCTTGGCGAATATTCAGCACAGTTCATTTTAATTTTGTAACGAGCCACTTGGAGCTGTACGTTGGATATTCATGGGCTTAATCTGTAGTTCAGCCATATAGATTTTGTCCCTAGTCAGTTTCTGACTATCTGGGGTTGCTCGCCAGTGAATAATACATTCATCTAGCCGGTGGGGCACCAACCATATTATAGATCAGCCAGTGTTACAGAGTAACCATGAAGCTAGTGTAACCATATTATAGATCAGCCAGTGTTATATCGTAACCACTAAGCTAGTGTAACCATATTATAGATCAGCCAGTGTTATATCGTAACCACTAAGCTAGTGTAACCATATTATAGATCAGCTAGTGTTCTAGAGTAACCACTAAGCTAGTGTAACCATATTATAGATCAGCCAGTGTTATATCGTAACCAATAAGCTCCATCCATCCATCATGTGCCATGCCGGTAAGCGTGGGCAGTCATGTTCTGCCATCTCACTCGATCACCAGAGTCGTGGATCAGTTCCGTGTTTCTGTCTCGACCATGCCACAAGGCCAAGCCATCCAGATACTTGTTTCTAGGTCTTCCCCTTGGTCTGTTTCCCTCGATCTTACCAGTTGTCACCAAGTTCTCCAAATCATTTCTTCTCATAACATGTCCAAAAAATTGTGACTGTCTACGTCTAATGTCTCTAATCAGTTTAGGATCTTCATTTGTTTCTTGAAGGACTTGTTCATTGGTCTTTCTGGCTGTCCATGGTATTCTTTGCATTTTCCTCAGAAACCACATTTCTACAGCCATCAGATGTTTTTCAGCCTGGCCGCTCACTGTCCAAGCTTCACATCCATATAAAAGTACAGGTTCTATGTAGCACTTCAACACTCTTTTTCTCGTTTCAATTGACATCTTTTTATTGGTCAGTATGTTTTTCATCTTGCTAAAGGCTACTTTTGCCATGGCGATTCTTGTTCTAATCTCTTCCAGGCATCTCCCATCAGATGTTATTACTGTTCTGAGATAATTGTACTTATTCACTTGTTGAAGAATATTCCCATTTACTTGTATATTACACTGTGGTATTTCGTTCTTCCTTAAGCTTCCTTTCTTCCTTTCGTTCTTACCAATAAGCTAGTGTAACCATATTATAGATCAGCTAGAGTTCTAGAGTAACCACTAAGCTAGTGTAACCATATTATAGATCAGCCAGTGTTATATCGTAACCACTAAGCTAGTGTAACCAGCATTGTAGACCAGCTATTGCTCTGGTCCAGTCTTCTCATCCAAAAAGATTTTAACACAATGTTGCAGTCCAGTTGTAGTTCTATCCCAACCAATCTTCACAGTGAACAAGTTTTCTACTCTAACCAATCTTCACAGTAAACAAGTGTTCTACTTTAGCTAATCTTCACAGGGAACAAGTGTTCTACTCTAACCAATCTTCACAGTGAACAAGTGTTCTACTTTAGCCAATCTTCACAGGGAACAAGTGTTCTACTCTCACCAATCTTCACAGTGAACAAGTGGTCTACTCTAACCAATCTTCACAGTGAACATGTGGTCTACTCTAACCAATCTTCACAGTGAACATGTGTTCTACTCTAACCAATCTTCACAATGAACAAGTGTTCTACCCCAACCAATCTTCACAGTGAACAAGTGTTCTACTCTAACCAATCTTCTACATCAACCAACGTTCTACTCTAACCAATCTTCTACACCAACCAATGTTCTACTCTAATCAATCTTCTAGATCAACCAATGTTCTACTCTAACCAATATTTTACATCAACCAATATTCTACTCTAACCAATCTTCTAGATCAACCAGTGTTCTACTCTAACTAATCTTCTAGATCAACCAATGATCTACTTTAACCAATCTTCTAGATCAACCAATGTTCTACTCTAACCAATCTTCTACATCAACCAATGTTCTGCTCTAACCAATCTTCTACATCAACCAATGTTCTACTCTAACCAATCTTCTACATCAACCAATGTTCTACTCTAACCAATCTTCTAGATCAATCAATGTTCTACTCTAATCAATCTTCTACATCAACCAGTGTTCTACTCTAACCAATCTTCTAGATCAATCAATGTTCTACTCTAACGAATCTTCTACATCAACCAGTGTTTTACTCTAATCAATCTTTTAGATCACATATGTCAAATTCAAGACCCGCGAGCCACATCCGGCCCGCCGTACAATGATATCAGGCCCGAGAGGTCTCAACCGATGTACAAATATATTCGGCCCAAAAGAGAATTTTAGGCAAACAATATTTTTTTATGGTCACGATATAAAGTGCAAATCAAATTCCCTAATTAGCAGCCTTCCAAATGATAGGCTACCTGAGAGCGTTCTCGCATCGATCAGAATAAGCAAAAATGAAAGTTCTGTAGTGTGTTAGTGTTCGTCGTTATAGTTACCTAGCAATGTTCAGATGCTCGTTTTGGATTGGCGCATAAAAATGAAAGTAGAGTAATGCCAGGATACTACGTCATCTTTTCCCGTTACGGCTAGCCTGATATCAATCATGCGTCTGTCGGTAGATGCACAATCTTGTAAAATCAAAGCTAGCCTTTAAAATGGCCAAGAAAAAAGATGGCTCTGATACCAGAGCCTTTCAAAGCCGCTGGGAGGCTGAGTATATGTTTAATGATATTGGCGGAAATCTGTGTGTCTAATTTGTGGAGATAATGTGGCTATGATCAAAGAATATAATCTGAGACAGCACTACGAGACTAAACATCAAGACAAGTTAAACAGCCTGAATGCAGAGCAGAAGCTATAGAATGTAGAAGAATTTAAGAGGCATCTAACATCACAGCAGATGTTTTTCACCAAAGCAAAATCACAAACTGATGCTGCAGTCACAGCAAGTTTTATTGCGTCAGAGAAGATCGCAAAATCAGGTCGATCATTTACAGAAGGAGAGTTTCTGAAGCGCTGCAGGATGAAAGTGTGTGAAGACAAAACGTACATGTTTGCAAAGGTAAGCCTTAGCAGAAATACAGTTGTTGATCGGGTTTGTGAGATGGCCACTGATGTGAAAACACAGCTGATCGAAAAAGGCAAAGACTGTGTTGCATTCTCCCTTGCTGTCGATGAAAGTAATGACATGCCTGACGCTGCACAGCTCGCCATCTTCATCCGTGGAGTGGACTCCAGTTTGAATGTTACAGAAGAAATATTGGACATGAAATCCATGCAGGAAACGACATTTTTGACAACGTATGTCACAGTTTAACCAACATGAACCTACATTGGGACAAACTCGTTGGACTGACAGCAGATGGAGCACCGGTGATGTGTGGCGAAAAAAGTGGACTAGTTGGAAGGATGCGGTTAAATATGCAGGAGAACTGTACTGATGAATTGATAGTATATCACTGCATCATACACCAAGTATCGCAGTGTGGTAAAGTCCTCAACATGGAAGATGTAATGAGCACTGTAACACAAACCTTCAACTTTATCAGAGCCAAAGGTTTAAATCACCGCCAATTTCAGTCTTTTTTGCAGGAAATAGAGTCGGCGTTCAGTGACATGCCTTATCATACAGAGGTGCGGTGGCTAAGTCGGGGAAAAGTTCTCAGTATATTTTTTTTCTTCAGCTGATATAGGAAATCTGTCAATTTATGGTCAGTAAAGGAAAAGATTCCACAATTTTTCGGGATAAAAGTGGAAATGTTAGTTGGCGTTTCTGTCTGATATAGTCACTCATCTCAACGACTTGAACTTGCAGCTCCAGGGACGGGATCACATTATCACTGATATGCATGATGCAGTGAAGGCATTTCAAGTGAAGCTGCGCTTATAGGAGACACACATGCACCAATGCAATCTGTCTGACTTTTCTTGTTCCCAGGCAATGTTTAACCAAGTCAACTCTATGGTGTTTCCCAACTCATACTTTGCTGAAAAATTTAGCATACTTCGCGCCGAGTTCGCACGGCGCTTTAGTGACTTTGAAGCACAGAACAGTAATTTCGAGCTATTTCGTAATCCATTTGCCATAGATGTGGAAACTTCACCTGTAAATTTGCAGATGGAGTTAATAGAGCTGCATTGTAATGGGACACTAAAGGCAAAGTACGACACTGTGGGGTCTGCACAGTTCACTTGTTTTATTCTTGAAGAGATGCACCGGCTTCATCTACATGCGGCTCGAACCATGAGCATGTTTGGTAGCACATGTCTGTGTCAGCAGCTGTTTTCTATAATGAAGATTATCAAAATATCACACAGGAGTCGTCTCACTGATGAACACTTGCAGTCCATCATGAGAATCTAATTGACACAAGACATTACTCACAACATAAACGAACTTGTAGCCAAGAAAAGGTGCCAAACATCGCGCTCTGACAAATTGACATAAGAGTGAAAATGTGTATACTAATGTTTTATTATTGAAACGTTTTTTTTTTCCTATTTCAATTTATATTAATGTTTAAAAAGGGTTAAATTTTCGGCTTATTGACTGTTTATCCTCTTTGGCCCGCAAACTTACGAGTGATTTTAGTTTTGGCCCGCTGAGCGATTGAGTTTGATACCCCTGTTCTAGATCAACTAATGTCCTACGCTAATCAATCATCTAGATCAACCAATGTTCTGCTCTAACAAATCTTCTTAATCAACCAGTGTTCTTCGTCTTGTTCTCCTGCATTCATCTGGAGTTTTTTTTTTTTTTAAAGACGTAATTACGGTGTGTCCGGTTATGCACCCTTAGGCCAACACATCAGGTTTTTTGTTTTTTTGTTTTTTGCCGCGTTAGCCTTCCTGGGTGTTTCTCACGGCTGTGGTGTCGTCCACATCCCAGCTGGTCAAGTTATAACGGTTGAAGACTTCACGGTCAGCCCTCAAGGGAAGGCAGGGGCAGTCCATTGGCATTATCCGTCATCCAAGGATGCTTCCATAGTTGCAGAGCCGACACATAGCGCTCTGGTACTAGGCTCACCCAAGTAATAGCCACGTCCTGCACATGGCTGCTTGAATTCCTCACTTCCACGTATTGGGTATTTCGTCCGCCACTGGCGGCTCCCCACGTAACCAGGAACGGTCAGTCTGCAGACGACATCCACTCAGCAAGCTTTCGCTTCGGACTTCCACGTAAATGATTCGCTAGCCAAGCCTTCCATGTAATGTCGGACTTCCACGTAAATGATTGGCTAGCCAAGCGTTCCATTTAATGTCGGACTTTCACGTAAATGATTGGCTAGCCAAGCCTTCCATTTAATGTCGGACTTACACGTTAATGATTCGCTAGCCAAGCCTTCCATTTAATGTTACTGAGACGTATTTCCACCTTTCTTTACGCTCATTCAATGAGTTTTTGTTACAGACTTGCATCGTAACCATTGTGTGCGACTGGGACGCTTTTTCTACCTTTTGTAGCGCTCACGAGGTAGGCTGCATGTGCTACCGGCTCAGCATCTTACCTCCATGCAGCAGAGAGTGAGTAAAGGCCAGGCCCTCACATCCGGGCGATATAGATTTAGAGACGTTCAGCCATATCCCTCAGATGAGAGCCGTAGAACAAGTATCTGGACCACGCATGTAGCAGGCTCAGCATCTCACCTCCATTCAGCTGTGGTTGAGTAGCGGCCCGGCCCTTACATCCAGAGGATATTGACTTAGAGGCTGTCAGCCATATCTCTCTGCTGAGAGCCGTGAAACAAGTGTCTGGACCAAGAATGTAGTGGTGCCATGCGAATGATTCGGACTTTAGTACAATGGATTTGCTTTGCCAAGGTATATTCTATTTCGCTTCACTTTGCCACTGGGATGGCTAGCCCGCATCGTTTATGGTCAGAATTTCGACGATATCTGATCGTCTTCGCGCCTCTGACTTTCGTTCTTGATTAATTAAAACATTCTTGACAAATGCTTTCGCAGTATCTCGTCTCTTATCACACAAGGAGTGTTTCACTTTGGCCAGTAGGGAGCATTTTGTGTGATATTCACTAGCACAAGAACGGAGCATAATGGGGACGACCCGTTGCCGTAAAGTTGGAACCTCGACTAACTAACTAAAGATATAACATTTATTGAATGATGGTGAACCAGTACAAAGTTATACCATTTACTGAATTATGGTGAATGTGTTTGTCAGAGTCCAACAGGGGACAGCGATGCAGGGACATCGTTACGACCGCCAGGCGACTTAGCTCCCAGTAAGGGATGCAACAACTTCGTTGCGCCGCCAGGCGAATAGGAGTTACCGGCCTGCGAGATCGCTGGCCGACAAGCGGTCAGGCCGCCAACGCAAGACGCACTGCCTGCCACGTGACGCCACGTCAGGCAGGAGGCAAGTTGCGAACCAGGTCCAGACAGCTCTGGGATACGGAACATGACGGACGTGTGATTGAGAGAAAGGCGTTGTATGGTTTCTGTGTTGAAAGGCGAGTGTCTGGACATCTTGCGAGTCAGACTTGTGAACTGTATTGTGGATGTAAGTTGTAAAGTATCCAATATATATATTTGTGATCATCGTTCTGTATTTGATACGTTAATAAATCCATCGAACGATGTGTCGTTGAGTCTTACGTCAAATCACGTTGTATTTGTACTGTCTCACACTTGTTAGGCAAGCGAGCCAAGTTTAAGACCCTGACATGTGTGAACGTGGAGGGCTCGTCCCGCTTTAATTTACTTATATTTGAACGTGAATAGCTCGTCCTTGTTGAACGTGAAGGTCTCGTCCAGCTTTAATTTAATTAGATTTAAACCTAAATGTGATCATGGAAGGCTCATTTTGATTTATTACTACATTATTTAAACATGTGTAAGATCATTTGTAAACGTACAATGCATACATTTTGTTTGATCCTGTAAGCGTGTAAAACATTTGTGATTTGTGAAACTTGTCACCGTTTTGACCTTGTCGACATTGTGATCTTGTCGCCATTTTGACCTTGTCGCCATCTTGTAAACTTGATGTCCATGTCCTTACTGAATGTCATCTTGATGTAAGTGATGTGTCATCAATGTTGTAGAGTGTTGAGATACTTGTAGATTGTCTTCGTGCATTGAGTTTGTGGAACGCGAAAAGTGTTTGGAAAGAAAGTAACGTGTATTGTAAAAAAACTGTTGACGGACAAACTTACGACATACAATTACACTCAACGCCATACAAACCTAATCAACACTTAGTGACAAGCAGGCACACACCAACAAATAGACGCTAATTTATCTTCTTCCAAAATAAAAGCAGGTTTTCCGTACCATCCGAAACCTTGCCGTAGAGGTCATTTGTAGTCTGAAGTAGCGACCCTACAGTTCCTAGCCCGATTTCCAACCGTTCTTCACCGCATCCAGGGCACTTGAGTATACTTTTTCCTTTTCGTATACTTTAAAAATGCATTTTTAGGCACATATCGTCCATATAAACAGATTGTAAATTGTTGATTACTAACCACTTATAACATATTTTGTGTGGCTGGTATTTCATTGACATTTTTCCATCATGTCTTCATTATTTGATTTCATTGATATGGGGATAAAGTTACAGTTACATGGTGATGAACTAACACAGTGGAGTGAGCAGAAAGTACGCTGAATACCTACTAGTACAGGAGAAAATTACAGAACGCGAAGAAAGAGCAGCTGAAAGAGCTCTAAAGCAGGCAGAAGCAGAAAGGACTGCCAAGCAAGTAGAGGCAGAAACAGCCTTAAAGCAAGCCGAATTAGAACTGACAGCAAAGACAAAGCAAGCTGAAATGGATAGTGAACTTAAGAAGGCAGAAATAGCAGCTCAGAGTAAGAGAGAAGAACTGGAGTTACAGTTGAAGATAAAACAACTTGACACCGAGACTGCCATTAACAAAGAGTCTAAGAAATCTGAAAGACTGGAGAAAGAAAACCAGTATAAGAAATATCAAGGTATTGTACGTAATTATACCTCGGGTGACTGCATCGCAGCCTTTACCCAAAATTTTGAAACATTAATGGAACATTATCAAGTTCCACTTTCTGAATGGAATATTGTGTACATGAGGAGTTTGTCAGGGGAACCTCTTAAAGTTATTGAAACCATCCCCAAAGACCTCAGAAAAGATTACCATTATCTGAAATCTAAGATTATGGCACATTTTATGTTAGATGAGGCAGGTTACAGAGAACAGTTCAGTAAACTTGAGCCCAAAACCGACTCAAACGTTCTCTGACTACCTCTGCTTAGTCCGAGATATTTTCACCAAATGGACGTCAGCAGCCAAAATTGATAATAAGTTATCAGAGATTAGGAAGATCTAATCATTAGAGACAAAATTGTATCATCTATTCCTTCAGCCTTTGCTAAATTTTTGTTAGAGAATGAATGCTCCAGTGTGGATGAGATTGAAAGACGTGGGTCGGCTTACTACACAGCCAACAGACATTGCTTTGCTACTGAAGATACTAACATTAACTTTGTAGCAGCGGCTAACTATGACAAACAACCCTATAGTAGGCAGAAACCTCATAGGCCTACCTCTGAGAAATTTAATCATTGTATTTATTGTAAATATTCACATCATCAGGGTGAAATGTGCGATCAGAACCCAGGGTACCAGACTTACTTATTAAACATGGTAAACAGACAGGACAAGGAACGTAAATCCTTCAAAACCTCACGAAAATGTTTCCTCTGCAAGGCATGGGGACACCATCGGAAAGATTGTAAGGGCAGGCATATGACCAACAAAGCAAACGCCGCCTTGTTTGATAGTTCGTCTTCTGATGAAGAAGAGCCAGAGAAACATCCTGTGAACTCAGCACAGGCTTTCGACATATTCAACGCAAACAAATGCTCTGTTTGTAACACCTTCTATGAAGATGGTATTTTAACATGCGGTCATGCCATCCCTATTGCCAATGAAGAAGCTAATTTGGTAGTAGACTCAAAAGGCAGAATAAACATCCATCACGGATATGTAAATGGCAAATCAGCTACAGTCCTTCGCGACACGGGCAGTTCACTCATTGGCCTGAAGAAAACGTTCATAATGCCTACAGACTATACAGGCAGGCACGTAACATGTAGAACATTCTCAGGCAATATTGAGAAATACCCATTAGCATGGGCATATATTGAAACACCTTTCCTCACTGGGAAAGTAAAGTGCGCTGCACTAACCAGTCCAGTTTGTGATATAATTATTGGTAATTTACCTGAGGTAAATGATAAACCTCATGACATAACATCTCCATGTATTAATGATACCATAACATCACCATCAAATGTCATCATTGAAAATGTCACACCACCTATTGATTGTAAAGTAGCTAATGTAGCACTAAGTTCTCATGACATCATTGAAACTGTTGTTCCATCATCATCTGACATCATTGAGTGTGTGAACGCAGTAACAAGAGCTACTGCTCGAGTGCAAGATGAAATAAATCAAACTGAGGCGATACAATTACTCAGCCCAGTTTCAATATCTACTAACACCATGAAGGAAGCATTTGTAACAGCCCAAAAAGCTGATCCTTCATTGTCAAAATACTTTGACCTGATCGGCCGAAAGCCAAAAGTAACCAAGAATGCAAAATGGCATTTTGCTATGAAAAATGACATACTCACCAGGTATTACACCAGAGGTGACAATACCACAGAGCAAACTGTTTTGCCAACTAGTTATCGCAAGCAAGCCTTACATCTTGCACACGATATACCTCTTGCAGGACATATGGCATACGTCAAGACCAGATCAAGGTTATTGACACAGTTTCACTGGCCAAAATTTTGCAATGACATTAAAGAATATTGCAGAAGTTGTGACACCTGCCAGAAACTGGTTAAAAAAGGTAAACACCCACAGGCAAAGTTACAAGTTACCGACTTAGCCAGTCGACCTTTTGAAAAGCTATCGGTTGACATAGTGGGCCCTCTTAGTCATACAACAACTAGAGGGAATAAATTTATTCTAACTGTCATTGATCAATGTAGTCGCTGGCCAGAAGCTATTCCGTTAAAGAACATAACTGCCAATGACATAATGGAAGTGTTCTTCCATATTTTTTCTAGGATAGGTTTTCCAGACACTATCCAATCTGATAGGGGCAATCAGTTTATTGCCGCATCCACCCAAGCTTTCACCAAAATGCTGGGAGTGAAGCAGTGTTTCAATTCACCCTACCATCCTCACAGTAGCGGAGTAATAGAAAAGTTTAACGGGGATCTTAAGCACATGCTTGCAAAAGTAACGCAAGAACACCCCAACAACTGGGATGTATATCTACCAGCTATTCTTTTTGCTTATCGCGAGGTACCTCATGCTAGTACCGGTTTCTCTCCTTTTGAACTCATCTATGGTGCCAAACCACGTGGCCCATTGACCATTTACCACCAAATGTTAACTGACTCTACACCAGTACTTAAACCCATATCATCATACTTATATGTTACATCATTGCGTGAAAGAATCATCAAATCTTGTGTTATTGCAAAGAATGCACTAAAACTATCTGGTGCTACTTATAGACAGTATGCTGACAAAGGTAACAGGACGATAACATTGACACCTGGACAGGACATTCTTCTGCTACTACCTAGTGACAGACATCTACTGACTGATTCTTGGCAAGGACCTTTTAAAGTAACGAGACAGATTTCACCTGTAGACTACGAAATCCTTATAAAAGACAAACACAAAATATTTCACATAAATATGCTAAGACCATACCACAACAGAGACAACGAACATGACGATACGACAGCTTGTACAGTGATAATAGATCACGAAGATGACGATGCTAGTGACGAAATTCCAACACCTGCATTAGACACGACAGACTGCTTGAAGGAGATCAAAATCAATCCAAATTTATCTCAAGCAGACACAGACAGGTGCAAACAACTTATACAGCAGTACAACACCATCTTTTCCAACAACCCAGGACAAACAGAATTAGTACAGCATCACATCACACTCACATCAATCACACCCATTAGATGCAGACCATACACCATCCCATTACATTACAAAGAGCATTTACATCAAGAAATCATCAACTTAGAGAAAAATAACATCATAAGACGATCCCAATCAGACTACTCATCTCCCATGGTCATAGTACGCAAAAAGGACAATACAATAAGACTGTGCATCGACTACCGAAAACTGAATAAAATAACTGTTCTAGATCTTGAGCCAATGGCAAACACTGACGATCTTTTGACAGAACTGACAGACGCTAGGTTCTTTACGACTGTAGACATGACGAAAGGTTATTGGCAGATTGCTGTAGACGAACAGAGCAGACATCTGACAGCATTTACCACACCTTGGGGACTGTACGAATGGTGCAAACTTCCATTTGGGCTTGTTAACGCCCCAGCCACATTTGTACGGATGACACGACTACTTCTAGTAGACATTCCTAACATAATCTGCTATATCGACGACATATGTATTCACACAGAGACAATGACTGAGCACATTAAGACTTTAGACCAGACATTTGAACGGATCAGACAGCACGGACTGACAGTGAAGCCTGCAAAAGTAGACATAGCCTACCAGGAAATATCATTCTTGGGTTACAAAATATCCAATGGCTTTGTCACGACAGACGATAAAATTGTGTCCAAGATACTAAAACTCTCACTTCCGACTACTAAAAAACAAGTCAGAAGTTTGTTGGGCTTAATAAATTACTATCGGCAGTTTATTCCTGATTTTTCTGAACTGACCGAGGTATTTACTAATCTACTAACAAAAGATAAACCAGAGAAAATTGTACACGATCAATGCCTAAAAATCGCATTTCATAAAGTACTATCATGTTTTTCTGATAAGAATGAACATAATCTTATCCTTAAATTGCCCGATATCCGTTTACCTTTCAGATTACGCACAGATGCTAGCTCCGTGGCGATTGGAGCAGTCCTGTTGCAGGAGTATAACAACATCCTCCACCCCGTTTATTTTGTATCCAGGAAGCTGAAGGCCCGAGAGCGGGCATGGTCCATTCCTCAATTGGAAGCCCTAGCTTTAGTAGTAGGTATTACAAAATTATCTAGATTTCTTCTAGGACGCCATTTCATCGTAGAATCGGACAGCAGCCCCTTACGATGGATGAATTCAGGGGTGCCTTCGAACCATATGGTAGCGCGTTGGTCTTTGAAACTTCAAGATTATAGCTTTGAGGTTCGACATATCCCAGGCAGAACCAATTCAATTGCCGATCTTTTGTCACGTTGTCCGACCGACCCAGTGAGCACCAATGTCTGAGTGCAGTATGTAGAAATACACTCAGACCGACACAGCCATTTAGCAGTGAATAGTGGTTTTTCATTCACAAAAAGCTGTGTAATGTCTACAATATTGTGATAGGGATTACTCCCATTATATATAGTGTTCTTATTTTACTAGTTCATGTAGTGATTGTCGTGTATAAATGTGCAGTATGTGGTAGAAAGCGAACTTTATTAACTGTATATATTACGTACAAGAACAGTGTCACATTCGCACTTACCTGAAGCGAATTATCCAACGTGACAGTGACAACTTCGTGTGGAATCTTCCAGGAACATTTTAATTACGAGTGTGAAAGTAAAAACTGAACAGTAACAACTTTTCTACACCTCTGCAGTGAACCGAAATCTTTAATGTTCGACTGAAACATCTAACACATGAACATTCGATCGTAATCCAGAAGATTGTGTAGCAACATCCAACACGAACTTTGAGAACATTGTACCTTCCTTAAACTACATCAAACCGGAACAGGTGTGCTCTGCAAGCTTTACCATCAGCTGATTTTAGGGTTCGTGTGTATTTCCGGATTAATTAGAAATTTAGAACAAAAATAGCAGACTACATATAAAAGGTTAAAAAGTTTTGACGATTCTAAAATGTTTAGGATTCTATAAAATTGAATACACGAATTGTGTGTTTATTTATTTCTCTAATGTAATCTTAGAATCATATCTTGATTAACGTATTCATATTACCGACCTTTTCTCGTTAATATGAAGAAACGTCAAGCAATGACACTAAGAAATTAAATAGTTATTGTAAATTATTGTGTTTCACTAATGTTAAAATTATTTCCCTTTCATTTATTGTTATTACATTTTCACACAAAGGGCCATAATTTGAAATGTATATGCTAATGTGTTGTGTGTAATATAACATGTTGTTGTTAAAGTGTTGACACCACAGGCAGGCATCTACTGGGCATGGCAGAGTGTTGCCAACATTGTATACCAACACAATAACTCCTGGCCAAGTAGGGACAGGGTTGGAGTGTTTTATACGACTTATATAAAGTCGTATTTCAGTCTGGCTAGATGGTTTTTTGTTCCAAGAACCATATTATTATTTTTTTTCAAATTGCTGCGAGGTAGATGCGTGAAGCTGGAACTACTGATCTGACTGGGTGATAATACAATTGAGGTAACCAGCCATCGAGAGGGTGAAGCCTGATATGTGTTAAACATGAAGCACCACATGTCTTTGTACCCAACTCCCAGTTCTTATATATTTCTATGCCATGTGTGTATTTTTGATAACGTTGTGTATAACAATAGAAAGGTAGACTCTGACAAGGGTATACTATTAACCCAACAGGTACAGACATTATACATGAAAGACGACATCTTTCATGGATTTTACCGGGGGAGCGTGTCAGAGTCCAACAGGGGACAGCGATGCAGGGACATCGTTACGACCGCCAGGCGACTTAGCTCCCAGTAAGGGATGCAACAACTTCGTTGCGCCGCCAGGCGAATAGGAGTTACCGGCCTGCGAGATCGCTGGCCGACCAGCGGTCAGGCCGCCAACGCAAGACGCACGCCTGCCACGTGACGCCACGTCAGGCAGGAGGCAAGTTGCGAACCAGGTCCAGACAGCTCTGGGATACGGAACATGACGGACGTGTGATTGAGAGAAAGGCGTTGTATGGTTTCTGTGTTGAAAGGCGAGTGTCTGGACATCTTGCGAGTCAGACTTGTGAACTGTATTGTGGATGTAAGTTGTAAAGTATCCAATATATATATTTGTGATCATCGTTCTGTATTTGATACGTTAATAAATCCATCGAACGATGTGTCGTTGAGTCTTACGTCAAATCACGTTGTATTTGTACTGTCTCACACTTGTTAGGCAAGCGAGCCAAAGTTAAGACCCTGACAGTGTTCAAACATAAAACATTCGCTGAATGATGGTGAATCAGTACAAACATAAAACTTTTCGTGAATGATGGTGAATCTGTAAAAATATAGAAAAGTCATTGCATGATGGTAAATCATATGCATATAAAATATTGAGGGAATTATTGTAAGTCACATAAATAGGCATTTAATTAATGATGATAAATCAGCAGAGTTATGGAACAATTAATGAATGATGATAAATCAACAGAATTATATGACATTTAATGAATGATGATAAATCAACAGAATTGTGGAACATTTAATGAATGATGATAAATCAACAGAATTATATAACATTTAATGAATGATGATAAATCAACAGAATTATATAACATTTAATGAATGATGATAAATCAACAGAATTATATAACATTTAATGAATGATGATAAATCAACAGAATTGTGGAACATTTAATGAATGATGATAAATCAACAGAATTATATAACATTTAATGAATGTTGATAAATCAACAGAATTATATAACATTTAATGAATGATGATAAATCAACAGAATTATATAACATTTAATGAATGATGATAAATCAACAGAATTGTGGAACATTTAATGAATGATGATGAATCAACAGAATTATATAACATTTAATGAATGATGATAAATCAACAGAATTGTGGAACATTTAATGAATGCTGATAAATCAACATAATTGTGGAACATTTAATGAATGATGATAACTCAACAGAATTATATAACATTTAATGAATGATGATAAATCAACAGAATTGTGGAACATTTAATGAATGATGATAAATCAACAGAATTATATAACATTTAATGAATGATGATAAATCAACAGAATTATATAACATTTAATGAATGATGATAAATCAACAGAATTGTGGAACATTTAATGAATGATGATAAATCAACAGAATTATATAACATTTAATGAATGATGATAAATCAACAGAATTATATAACATTTAATGAATGATGATAAATCAACAGAATTATATAACATTTAATGAATGATGATAAATCAACAGAATTGTGGAACATTTAATGAATGATGATAAATCAACAGAATTGTGGAACATTTAATGAATGATGATAAATCAACAGAATTATATAACATTTAATGAATGATGATAAATCAACAGAATTGTGGAACATTTAATGAATGATGATAAATCAACAGAATTATGTAACATTTACTGATATGCGGATACGGAATATTTATTACATTCTGCTGAATCATACAAAGACAGACAATTTAGTAAATATTGATAAATGAATACAAGTACAAAGTATATAATGATTTATGGTAAATCAATGCAAAGATACGACATTTAGTGAGTGACGTTTCCTTACTCAAACCTTGGACAATTACTGACTGTAATTAAATCAATAGAAAATTAGCACTTCGCTGAATAAATCACTAACGTAAATTAATTAGTTATCGAACATTTGCTGTTTGATAACAGTTTAACATACACATGTAATGCAATCTTGGAACTTCAAACTACAGTGGGTAAATAATACACATGTACAACATTCAATGAATTATCGTAAATTAGTACAGGTATACAACATTTACTGAAATGTGTACATTACACACAATAATAGAATATTTACTGAAAGCGATGAATTTTATTCAGGTATTAACATTTAATTCTTGATTGTAAATCACACAATTGTAGGATATTTACTGAACAATTTTTATTTTCAGTACTTATATAAAACAGTAACTGAATTTTGTTAAACCAGTACAAGCGTAGAACATTCAGTGTATGATGATGAATCAATACAAACGTTGAACATTTAGTGTATGATGTTGAAATAATACAAAAATATAACATTTAGTATATGATGTTGAAAAAATACAAACATAGAGCATTTAGTGTATAATGTTGAAATAATTCACAAATAGAATATCTAGTGTGTGATTTTGAAATAGTGAAAATAGAACATTTAGTGTATTATGATGAATGCATAGAAATATAGAACATTTAATTACGATCTTGAATTAATACAAAATAGAACATTTAGTGTATGATGTTGAATGCATAGAAACATAGATCTTACAATGTATGATGATAAATCAATACAAACATAGAACATTTAATGCATGTTGGTGAATTTATACAAACATAGAACATTTAATGCATGCTGGTGAATATTTACAAACATAGAATGTTTAATGCATGATGGTTAATCTATACAAACATGGAACATTTAATTCATTATGGTTAATCAAAACAAACATGGAACATTTAATGCCTGATAGGGAATCTTTACAAGCATAGAACTGTTATTGCTTGATGGTTAGTCTATACAAATTTACCGGGCATTTGGAAACCCTAAATGTTGAGGAGGGGGGGGGGGTGAATATATTCTGAAAAGGAAAAGAACAAATGTGTCATTTTTCGATGTAGTCGCTATTGCGTTCAATGCGAGTCCGCGAGCGCCGAAAAAATGCTTGGATACTTATAGACAAAATGCTTGGATACTTATAGAAAAAATACTTGGATACTTATAGACAAAATGCTTGGATACTTATAGACAAAATGCTTGGATACTTACAGAAAAAAGCACTATCTTGGTCGGGTGTGTATCTCTGATTCACCACCTTCTCTACCTATTCTCGGAATGAAAAGTCTTTCCTCCCAGTGACTCTTTGTGTTATCCACAAAAGTGGACATCACTTGGGGCTAGGTCTGGCGAGTATGGAGAATGTGGTACACACTGAAAGTGGAGGTCTTCGATGGTTCAACCGTTGCACGGGCAGTATGAGGTCGAGCATTGTCATGTTGCAAAAAGGACACTTTTACTCAGAAGTCCACGTCGTCTGGATTTGATTATGAGAAGAAGATGATTCCTGATAAGATCTGTATACGTATCACTGGTGATAGTCTTCCCTCTTGGCATGTAGTGCTAACAATTAACGCCCCGTTCATCACAAAAGAGATCAGCATAACCTTCCCTGCAGATGGCAGCGTGCGAAACTACTTTTCTTTCTGTGAGGAGAGATAAGGCTATTCCTTGTTCGCTCTCTTAGTTTCCGGCTCGTGGTAGTGAATCCAGGTTTCATCTCCAGTAACAATTTTTGATAGGAACCCATCACCTTCTGCTTCAAAGCACTGGAGACGTTTTTGACAAGTATCAATATGTCGCTGGTTCATCTCTGGAGTAAGCTGTCGTGGTACAGACACTTTGCGGTAATGTGTGGAACATTATGGATGATATGGTGTGCTGAACCTTGACTAATGTCAAGATGTACGGTATTGTCACTCATAGTAACTCGACGGTTTTCCTTCAACGGTTGCCATCGACTCTGGGATCACTACTCGGTGAGCTTGACAATGTCGTGAACAATTTTGTCACGGAAGTCACGCCATTTTAGAGCATCCTACTCAAACATGCTGGGCTGGAGGGCATGCATCACCATATTGGACCTTCATTTTCCGACGAATGTCTGTAGATTTCACCCGTTCTGACGAATGTCTGTAGATTTCACCCTTTCCGACGAATGTCTGTAGATTTCACCCGTTCACTAATTAAACAACGGAAAACAGAACGCTGCTACTATTGGTGCATGTCAAAAGTGGGGTGGCCATCTTTAAATTGTCCTTATGACGTCACCGTTTTCGTCTGCACCTGATACCACGTCCTAAACACGTGCTTAACATGTAATGTATGATGGCGAACCAATACAAACATAGAACATATAATGCATGATGGTGAATCAGTACACGCATAGAACAATCAGTGTATGATGATGAATCAGTACAAACAGAACATTTTGTGAATGATGCTGAATGAGGAAAAAGCATAGAATATTCAGTCATTGATGCTGAATCAGTACAAACATAGAACATTCAGTGCATAACGGCGAATCATTACATATATAGAACATTTAGTGAATGATGGTGAATCAGTAGAATCATAGAACATTTGGTGAATGATGGTGAATCAGTAGAAACATAGAACATATAGTGAATGGTGGTGAATCAGTAGAAACATAGAACATTTGGTGAATGATGGTGAATCAGTACAAACATAGAACATTCAGTGCATAACGGCGAATCATTACATATATAGAACATGTAGTGAATGATGGTGAATCAGTAGAATCATAGAACATTTGGTGAATGATGGTGAATCAGTAGAAACATAGAACATTTAGTGAATGGTGGTGAATCAGTAGAAACATAGAACGTTTAGTGAATGATGGTGAATCAGTAGAAAGATAGAGCATTTGGTGAATGATGGTGAATCAGTAGAAAGATAGAACATTTGGTGAATGATGGTGAATCAGTAGAAAGATAGAACATTTGGTGAATGAAGCTGAATCAGTAAAAAGCATAGAATATTCAGTGTGTGATGATGAATCAGTGCAAACAGAACATTTTGTGAATGATGCTGAATGAGGAAAAAGCATAGAATATTCAGTGATTGATGCTGAATCAGTACAAACATAGAATATTCAGTGCATAAGGGCGAATCATTACATATATAGAACATTTAGTGAATGACGGTGAATCAGTAGAAATATAGAACATTTGGTGAATGATGGTGAATCAGTAGAAAGACAGAACATTTGGTGAATGATGGTGAATCAGTAGAATCATAGAACATTTGGTGAATGATGGTGAATCAGTAGAATTATAGAACATTTGATGAATGATGGTGGATCAGTAGAAACATAGAACATTTAGTGAATGATGGTGAATCAGTAGAAACATAGAACATTTGGTGAATGATGGTGAATCAGTAGAAACATAGAACATTTGGTGAATGATGGTGAATCAGTAAAAAGCATAGAATATTTAGTGTATTATGATGAATCGGTGCAAACAGAACATTTTGTGAATGATGCTGAATGAGGAAAAAGCATAGAATATTCAGTGATTGATGCTGAATCAGTACAAACATAGAACATTCAGTGCATAAGGGCGAATCATTACATATATAGAACATTTAGTGAATGATGGTGAATCAGTAGAAATATAGAACATTTGGTGAATGATGGTGAATCAGTAGAAAGACAGAACATTTGGTGAGTGATGGTGAATCAGTAGAAACATAGAACATTTGATGAATGATGGTGAATCAGTAGAAACATAGAACATTTGATGAATGATGGTGGATCAGTAGAAACATAGAACATTTGGTGAATGATGGTGAATCAGTAGAAACATAGAACATTTGGTGAATGATGGTGAATCAGTTGAAACATAGAACATTTGGAGAATGACAGTGAATCAGTAGAAACATAGAACATTTGGTGAATGGTGGTGAATCAGTAGAAAGATAGAACATTTGGTGAATGATGGTGAATCAGTAGAAACATAAAACATTTGGTGAATGATGGTGAATCAGTAGAAACATAGAACATTTGATGAATGATGGTGGATCAGTAGAAACATAGAACATTTGGTGAATGATGGTTGTATCAGTAGAAAGATAGATGTCATCTTTACAATGGAGAAATGACTACAAACTGACCCGTAAGAATCAACAACAAAGGGGTCACGGGAAATCCGAAAGCCTCCTCCACCGCGCGAGTTCACATTCCGGACTTTCTCACGCGCTTGCCTGTTGGTGACCTCGCATATTTACTCCCTCCACAGCCCCAGCACGCGCTGAGTAAGATGTTTCCAGAACGTGTTGATGATGGAGAAAACGTCTGCTCACAGATCATTGCTGCGCGACCCTAACAGTTTCCCATCTGCCGTCACGGTTCACTTGTGGCGTGGCTCAACCTGCACAATGCATGCAATATCTATTAGTACGTGTTATGTGCTGCGTATTCTTTTCTCTGGAGATAAACCAGGCCATCCCCTGCGCCCCACCATCAGGAGAATCCCCTAATTCCCCCATGACAATGACTCACGTGGATTTTGGCAATCTATGTCAGCCATGTCACTGACTTCAGCCGTAGTCGTACCGTACCAACTTCAAAGCAAAGGAACACCCCAGAATTGCTCCATTTCTGTGCCAGCGACAACGACACAAAATGATGATCTTTGTGACCTCGTGAAGGAAACAATAGCTTCAACACGAAAATATCGTCATAGTACCAACAACAAGCAGTCTTTCAATTAAATATACAGTTCATTAACGAAGAAGACAACAGCCCGAGCAAACGGAGAGCCTTCCGAGAGAAATTCCCAGCTCACACTGTCGCGCCAAGGACTCAACTCATTTCATAGACTCGCGTGATTTCTACCCGTCTGTCTAGAAGATTATAATATAATTTGTAAAGAGTAAACAAATGCTTGCAGATTACATAAATCTGCCTGAATCAGATGTGCTGGGATTGGGACAAATCATGTGGCAGACCCGCGTCCCATGCATCAACAAATAAATATGCTAACAAGTAGGAACACAAGAAATACCATTGGATGTTTACAATCTAAGCATGGCGCAATTTTCATGGGACAAAATAATATAATTAATAGGTGGATGGAAAACATAGAAGAGTTATGTGATGATGTGAGAATGGGTGCAAATATTTAAGACCGTAAAGGTCCACCAATACTTGTTGCAGAGTTGATGATGCTCTACACCACATGAAGAAAGGCAAGGACCAGACAACATTACCTTGGAGGAAAGTGAGACCTTGTCACTACTAACTGACCCGTAAGATGTGGACATTTATACAGTGCATCTACTAACTGACCCGTAAGATGTGGACATTTATACAGTGCATCTACTAACTGACCAGTAAGATGTGGACATTTATATAGTGCATCTACTAACTGGCCAGTGAGATGTGGACATGTATATAGTGCATCTACTAACTGACCAGTGAGATGTGGGCATTCATATAGTGGATCTACTAACTTTAGATGTGGACATTTATATAGTGCATCTACTAACTGACCAGTGAGATGTGGACATTTATATAGTGCATCTACTAACTGACCAGTGAGATGTGGACATTTATATAGTGCATCTACTAACTGACCAGTGAGATGTGGACATTTATATAGTGCATCTACTAACTGACCAGTGAGATGTGGACATTTATATAGTGCATCTACTAACTGGCCAGTGAGATATGGACATTTATATAGTGCATCTACTAACAAACCAGTGGGATGTTGACATTTACATAGTGCATCTACAAACTGACCAGTGAGATGTGGACATTTATATAGTGCATCTACTAACTGGCCAGTGAGATGTGGACATTTATATAGTGGATTTACTAACTAACCAGTGAGATGTGGACATTTATATAGTGCATCTACAAACTGACCACTGACCTCCGTGGCGAAGGTGTTACGGACGCGGTTCGTAAACCAGTTTACCCGCGTTCGAAACACAACTGCGTGCGATTTGGTAGCAGACCGCGTTTCGCTGGTGTTTTACGAATTAGTATGGGTGTCGGTCTTTCAGAAATCAATAGCAAACTATTGAACGTAAACTTGCCAAGACATCACAATAGCAAACTATTGAACGTAAACTTGCCAAGACATCACAATAGCAAACTATTGAACGTAAACTTGCCAAGACATCACAATAGCAAACTATTGAACGTAAACTTGCCAAGACATCACAATAGCAAACTATTGAACGTAAACTTGCCAAGACATCACAATAGCAAACTATTGAACGTAAACTTGCCAAGACATCACAATAGCAAACTATTGAACGTAAACTTGCCAAGACATCACAATAGCAAAATATTGAACGTAAACTTGCCAAGACATCACAATAGCAAACTATTGAACGTAAACTTGCCAAGACATCACAATAGCAAACTATTGAACGTAAACTTGCCAAGACATCACAATAGCAAACTATTGAACGTAAACTTGCCAAGACATCACAATAGCAAACTATTGAACGTAAACTTGCCAAGACATCACAATAGCAAAATATTGAACGTAAACTTGCCAAGACATCACAATAGCAAACTATTGAACGTAAACTTGCCAAGACATCACAATAGCAAACTATTGAACGTAAACTTGCCAAGACATCACAATAGCAAACTATTGAACGTAAACTTGCCAAGACATCACAATAGCAAACTATTGAACGTAAACTTGCCAAGACATCACAATAGCAAACTATTGAACGTAAACTTGCCAAGACATCACAATAGCAAACTATTGAACGTAAACTTGCCAAGACATCACAATAGCAAACTATTGAACGTAAACTTGCCAAGACATCACAATAGCAAACTATTGAACGTAAACTTGCCAAGACATCACAATAGCAAAATAACATGCTGGTGTTGACTGCGACGTCCTGTAAAGAATGTGCAACTGACTTTTAACTCTGTGGCGACGGAGTTGCGAATGGCAAACTACTGAACGTAGATTTGCCTATCTGTGATAATCATACAGACAGACAGACAGACAGACAGACAGACAGACCTACAGACAGACAGACAGACAGACAGACAGACAGACAGACAGACAGACAGAAACAATGACCAACAGGAATTCGATGGGTCATGTGATAGACAGACACAACCACCGACAGACAGACTGAATGACAGACAGACAGACACACCGACAGACATACAAAGAGAGTATGCGTAAATGAAAGTGACGTTTGAGAATGTTCAAACAAGACAAAGGCAGCTAGGGCTGTGAATGAATGAGAGACAAAAGACCGAAGATGGGAGAATGAACGAGGAGGTCGCAAGCTTCCGGCATAAGGACAGTGATCACATGGACAAACAACCTGTCGCTTCCGGCATAATGACTGTGATCACATGGACAAACAACCATAAGGATTGTGATCACATGAACAATCAACCTGGCGCTTCCGGCATAAGGACTGTGATCACATGGACAAACAACCTATCGCTTCCGGCACAAGGACTGTGATCACATGGACAAACAACCTGTCGCTTCCGGCATAAGGACTATGATATCATGGACAAACAACCATAATGACTGTGATCACATGGACAAACAACCATAAGGACTGTGATCACATGGACAAACAACCATAAGGACTGTGATCACATGGACAAACAACCATAAGGACTGTGATCACATGAACAAACAACCATAAGGACTGTGATCACATGAACAAACAACCATAAGGACTGTGATCACATGGACAAACAACCATAAGGACTGTGATCACATGGACAAACAACCTATCATTTTCGGCATGAGGACTGTGATCACATGGACAAACAACCATAAAGACTGTGATCACATGGACAAACAACCATAAAGACTGTGATCACATGGACAAACAACCATAAAGACTGTGATCACATGGACAAACAACCATAAAGACTGTGATCACATGGACAAACAACCATAAAGACTGTGATCACATGGACAAACAACCATAAGGTCTGTGATCACATGGACAAACAACCATAAGGACTGTGATCACATGGACAAACAACCATAAGGACTGTGATCACATGGACAAACAACCTAACGCTTCCGGCATAAGGACTATTATCACGCGGACAAACAACCATAAGGTCTGTGATCACATGGACAAACAACCATAAAGACTGTGATCACATGGCCAATCAACCATGAGGACTGTGATCACATGAACAAACAACCATAAGGACTGTGATCACATGAACAAACAACCATAAGGACTGTGATCACATGAACAAACAACCATAAGGACTGTGATCACATGGCCAATCAACCATGAGGACTGTGATCACATGAACAAACAACCATAAGGACTGTGATCACATGGACAAACAACCATAAAGACTGATCACATGGACAAACAACCATAAGGACTGTGATCACATGGACAAACAACCATAAGGACTGTGATCACATGGACAAACAACCATAAAGACTGATCACATGGACAAACAACCATAAGGACTGTGATCACATGGACAAACAACCATAAGGACTGTGATCACATGGACAAACAACCATAAGGACTGTGATCACATGGACAAACAACCATAAGGACTGTGATCACATGGACAAACAACCATAAAGACTGATCACATGGACAAACAACCATAAGGACTGTGATCACATGGACAAACAACCATAAGGACTGTGATCACATGGACAAACAACCATAAGGACTGTGATCACATGGACAAACAACCATAAGGACTGTGATCACATGGACAAACAACCATAAGGACTGTGATCACATGGACAAACAACCATAAGGACTGTGATCACATGGACAAACAACCATAAGACTGATCACATGGACAAACAACCATAAGGACTGTGATCACATGGACAAACAACCATAAGGACTGTGATCACATGGACAAACAACCATAAGGACTGTGATCACATGGACAAACAACCATAAGGACTGTGATCACATGGACAAACAACCATAAAGACTGATCACATGGACAAACAACCATAAGGACTGTGATCACATGAACAAACAACCATAAGGACTGTGATCACATGGCCAATCAACCATGAGGACTGTGATCACATGAACAAACAACCATGAGGACTGTGATCACATGAACAAACAACCATAAGGACTGTGATCACATGGACAAACAACCATAAAGACTGATCACATGGACAAACAACCATAAGGACTGTGATCACATGGACAAACAACCATAAGGACTGTGATCACATGGACAAACAACCATAAAGACTGATCACATGGACAAACAACCATAAGGACTGTGATCACATGGACAAACAACCATAAGGACTGTGATCACATGGACAAACAACCATAAGGACTGTGATCACATGGACAAACAACCATAAGGACTGTGATCACATGGACAAACAACCATAAAGACTGATCACATGGACAAACAACCATAAGGACTGTGATCACATGGACAAACAACCATAAGGACTGTGATCACATGGACAAACAACCATAAGGACTGTGATCACATGGACAAACAACCATAAGGACTGTGATCACATGGACAAACAACCATAAGGACTGTGATCACATGGACAAACAACCATAAGGACTGTGATCACATGGACAAACAACCATAAAGACTGATCACATGGACAAACAACCATAAGGACTGTGATCACATGGACAAACAACCATAAGGACTGTGATCACATGGACAAACAACCATAAGGACTGTGATCACATGGACAAACAACCATAAGGACTGTGATCACATGGACAAACAACCATAAAGACTGATCACATGGACAAACAACCATAAGGACTGTGATCACATGAACAAACAAACCATAAGGACTGTGATCACATGGACAAACAACCATAAAGACTGATCACATGGACAAACAACCATAAGGACTGTGAATCACATGGACAAACAACCATAAGGACTGTGATCACATGGACAAACAACCATAAGGACTGTGATCACATGGACAAACAACCATAAGGACTGTGATCACATGGACAAACAACCATAAAGACTGATCACATGGACAAACAACCATAAGGACTGTGATCACATGAACAAACAACCATAAGGACTGTGATCACATGGACAAACAACCATAAAGACTGATCACATGGACAAACAACCATAAGGTCTGTGATCTCATCGACAAACAACCATAAGGACTGTGATCACATGGACAAACAACCATAAGGACTGTGATCACATGGACAAACAACCATAAGGACTGTGATCACATGGACAAACAACCTAACGCTTCCGTGTACCGAGTTTGTGACTGACATCGAGCTACACACATACCAACTTCATCATCTACGCTCCTCCCCTCCACCACACACCCCCAGCCCTCACGTGTGTTGTCAAAGATTACTAGCAGGTTCCACTCTGCCCGCTGAGATTATATCAGCGTGAGCAGACTGGAAGACAGTCATATATTAGGCAGGTTTGACTGTCACTTCACCGCACTACATTCTGTCCTGCATGTTGTAGACATTGTTCTGTTTTATCAGCCAGCGGAGACGGTAAGTGGTTAGACTTTGTGTTACACCATGTACCACTAGCGTCTTGTGGCAAGATGATGATTGTTACTACATAGAAAGCGAGAGTTTGTCTATATGTAGAGACAGACTGTGCCTTTATATAGAGACAGGCTGTGCGTTTGTGTAGAGACACATTGTGTGTTTATGTCGAGGCAGTTTGTGTTTATGTAAAGACAGTGTGTTTATGAGGAGACCAACTGTATGTTTGTTTAGAGACAGATTGTGTGTTTGTTTAGAGACTGACTGTGAGTTTACGTAAAGACAGATTGTGTGTTTGCTTAGTGACATTTTATGTCTTTGATTACAGACATAATATGTATTTGTTTAGAGTCAAATTGTGTATTTATGTGGAGACAGATTGTGTGTTTATGTGGAGACAGATTGTGTGTTTATGTGGAGAAAAATAGTGTGTTTATTTAGAGACAGATTATGTGTTTCTGTAGAGACAGAATGTGTGTTTATGTGGTGACAGATTGTGTGTTTATGTGGAGACAAATAGTGTGTTTATTTAGAGACAGATTATGTGTTTCTGTAGAGACAGAATGTGTGTTTATGTGGTGACAGATTGTGTGTTTATGTGGAAACAGATAGTGTGTTTGTTTAGAGACAGATTATTTGTTTGGTTAGAGACAGACTATGAGTTTATGTAAAGACCGATTGTGTGTTTGCTTAGAGACATATTGTGCGTTTTATTACAGATATATTATGTATTTGTTTAAACTTACATTGTGTGTTTAAGTATAGACAGATTATGTGTTTGTGTAGAGACAGATTGTGTGTTTATGTGGAGACAGATCGTGTGTTTTTGTAGAGAGATATTGTGTGTTTGCTTAGAGACAGATTGTGTGTTTGTGTAGAGACAGATAGTGTGTTTGTGTAGAGACAGCTTTTTTTGTTTGTGGAGAGACAGATTGTTTGTTTGTGTAGAGACATATTGTTTGTTTGTGTAGAGACAGATTGTATATTTGTGTAGAGACAGATTGTGTGTTTGTTTAGAGACATATTGTGCGTTTGTTTAGAGACAGACTGTGAGTTTATGTAGGGACCAATTGTGTGTTTGTGTAGAGACAGATTGTGTGTTTGTGTAGAGACAAACTGTAAGTTTATGTAAAGACCGACTGTGTGTTTGCTTAGAGACATATTGTGTGTTTGTGTAGAGACAGATTGTGTGTTTGTGTAGGGACAGATTGTGTGTTTGTGTAGAGACAGATTGTGTGTTTGTGTAGGGACAGATTGTGTGTTTGTGTAGAGACAGATTGTGTGTTTGTGTAGAGACAGATTATGTGTTTGTGTAGAGACAGATTGTGTGTTTGTTTAGAGACATATTGTGTGTTTATGTGCAGATCGATTGTGTGCTTGTTTAGAGACAGATTGTGTGTTTATGTAGCGACAGACTGTGTGTTTATATGGAGAATGATTGTGTGTTTATGTGGCGATAGACTGCGTGTTTATGTGGAGACAGATTGTGTGCGTGTGTTTAGAGACAAATTGTGAGTTTATCTAAAGACAGATTGTGTGTTTGTTTAGAAACAGACCGTGTTTATGTTGAAACAGATGTTGTGTTTATGTGGAGACAGATTGTGTGTTTGTTTAGAGACAGACCGTGTTTATCTTGAGACATATTTTGTGTTTATGTGGAGACAGATTGTGTGTTTGTTAAGAGACAGACCGTGTTTATGTTGAGACATATTTTGTGTTTATGTGGAGACATATCGTGTGTTTAATTAGAGACAGATTGTGTGTTTGTTTCGAGACAGAATGTGTGTTTGTTTAGAGACAGGTTGTGTGTTTGATTAGAGACAGGTTGTCTGTTTACGTGGAGATATTCTATGTGTTTATGTGGATACAGTTTATGTGTAGACAGATTGTGTGTTTATGTGTAGACAGATTGTGTGTTTATGTGGAGACAGATTGTGTGGGTATGTGGAGACAGATTGTGTGTTTATGTGGAAACAGATTGTGTGGGTATGTGGAGACAGATTGTGTGTTTATGTGGAGACAGATTGTGTGTTTATGTGGAGACAGTTTATGTGTTTATGTGGGGACAGATTGTGTGTTTATGTGGAGACAGATTGTGTGTTTATGTTGAGACAGATTGTGTGTTTAAGAGGAGACAGATTGTATGGGTATGTGGATACAGATTGTGTGTTTATGTGGAGACAGTTTATGTGGTTATGTGGTTACATTCAAACACCTTGTCTAGTTGTCACGTACAGCCATTTTGTCTTCTGGTTACATTCAATCACCGTGTCTAGATGTCACGTTCTGTTAATTTGTTTTGTTGTTACATTCATTCACTTTATCTCTTTGTCACGTTCAGTCGCTTTGTCTTCTTGTTATATCCAGTCACCTTTTCTAGTTGTCACGTTTAATTATTTTGTTTTCTTGTTACATACAGTCATCTTCTAAAGTTGTCGTGTTCAATAACCTTATATAGTTATCATGTTCTTCTTCTTCTTTTCGTTCATCCGGAGTGTTTTTTCAGATGTGAGTGCGGTGTGTCTATTATGCGCCCTTGGGCCGAAACCCGTAGGCCAACACATCCGACAATAGCGTGCTTTTTTGACCAGGTAGCATTCCTGGGAGACTCTCACTTTTGTGGTGCCATCTACAACCCTGCTGGCCAAGGTTGAACGGTCGAAGACAACGGTCATCCCTCAAAGGAAGGCAGGGACAGTCCATAGCATTTTCCGCCATCCAAGGTTGCTTCCATGGTTGCAGGGCCGACACATAGCGCCCTGGTTCTGGGCTCACCGAGGGAAATCGTCACGTCCTGCTCATGGCTGCTTTAAATCCTCACTTCAATATATTGGTCATTTCGTTTGCCCCGGGCCATTCCCGCACAAACCAGACAGGTTTGCAGACGGCATCCACTCAGCGAGTTTTCGGACATGTGCTTGTCGTTGCGCCCGTCAGAGCTGTTCCAGGCACGACAGACATTCGGAAAACTACCTAGTCAGAGCTGTTCCGAACAAGAGCGGCATTCGGAAACTAGGTAGCCAGAGCTGTTCCTAGCACGAGAGACATTCGGACGAGACATTTCACTGGACGTAATTGCGTAGTGTCAATTTTTAGTTTGCCACCCGTAGGACGACACCTCCGGCTTCCGGCGGGCATTTTTTAATGAGGTTAGCCTTCCTCTGGTTTCAAGGCACGTTAGACTGTTGTGATGTCACCCTCATCTCAGCTGGTCAAGATAGAACGATCAACGACATCGCGGTCGGCCCTCAAGGGAAGGCAGGGGCAGACCATGGGCATTCCCTCGCTATCCAATGAGGCTTCCATAATTGCAGAGTCCGGCACATATTGCTCTGAAACTGGGCTGACCCGAGGAGTTGCCACGTCCTGCTCATAGCTGCTTTAGTTCCTCACTTCCATGTGTTGGGCATATCGCTTGCCACTGGTCGCTCAAGCACACACCAGGAGCGGTCAGACTGCGAGCGACATCCACTCGGTAAGCTTTTGCTTTTGACTTCGGACCACGCAATAGGTTCGCTCGCCGTGCGTTCCATTTCGCGTCATTGAGATGTTCTTCCACTTTTGTCTACACTCTGTATGAGTTAGATACAGACAGTTTTCGTAACCATTTCCTTCGACTGGGGCACTTTTCTGACTTTTTGTACTCGCTCACGAGGTAGGCTACATGTGCTGCCGGCTCAGCACCTTACCTTCGTGCAGCATTGAACGAGAAACGGCCAGGCCCTCTCATCCGGGAATCCCTCATATCCCCCAGCCGAGAGCCTTCGAACATGTATCAGACCTGAGCATGTAGCTTGCCTAGTATCTCGCCCCTATTTTTCGGTAGGTGGGTATCGGCCCTGCTCTCAGATCCGAGGGTTTGTGGCTTCCACAGCCCTCAACAGGGAGCCTTAAGAGTTTTGTCCGGACCAAGAACTTCTGTCTTCGTGCACCTGATTTAAATTTTTGACTGCTATCCTCAGTCTAACCTGCAGAGCAGCAGGTTGTGTCTCTCTTAGTCTGGTCCCTATCCCATAAGCTGTCCGATATGTAGTTTTTCATCCATCGGCAAGCAAATGGGGTCGATGGGACAAGCAAGCTCCCCCACCACGGCAAGGTGGAGACACATCGGGGGAGTTTATCATGTTCAATAACCTTATCTAGTTATCATGTTCAATAACCTTATCTAGTTATCATGTTCAATAACCTTATCTAGTTATCATGTTCAATAACCTTATCTAGTTATCATGTTCAATAACCTTATCTAGTTATCATGTTCAATAACCTTATCTAGTTATCATGTTCAATAACCTTATCTAGTTATCATGTTCAATAACCTTATCTAGTTATCATGTTCAATAACTTTATCTAGTTATCATGTTCAATAACCTCATCTAGTTATCATGTTCAATAACCTTATCTAGTTATCATGTTCAATAACCTTATCTAGTTTTCATGTTCAATAACCTTATCTAGTTATCATGTTCAATAATCTTATCTAGTTATCATGTTCTATAACCTTATCTAGTTATCATGTTCAATAACCTTATCTAGTTATCATGTTAAATAACCTTATCTAGTTATCATGTTCAATAACCTTATCTAGTTATCATGTTCAATAACTTTATCTAGTTATCATGTTCAATAACCTCATCTAGTTATCATGTTCAATAACCTTATCTAGTTATCATGTTCAATAACCTTATCTAGTTATCATGTTCAATAACCTTATCTAGTTATCATGTTCAATAATCTTATCTAGTTATCATGTTCTATAACCTTATCTAGTTATCATGTTCAATAACCTTATCTAGTTATCATGTTCAATAACCTTATCTAGTTATCATGTTCAATAACCTTATCTAGTTATCATGTTCAATAACCGTATCTAGTTATCATGTTCTATAACCTTATCTAGTTATCATGTTCAATAACCTTATCTAGTTATCATGTTCAATAACCTTATCTAGTTATCATGTTCAATAACCTTATCTAGTTATCATGTTCAATAACCTTATCTAGTTATCATGTTCAATAACCTTATCTAGTTATCATGTTCAATAACCTTATCTAGTTATCATGTTCAATAACCTCATCTAGTTATCATGTTCAATAACCTTATCTAGTTATCATGTTCAATAACCTTATCTAGTTATCATGTTCTTCTTCTTCTTCTTCTTTGCGTTCATCCGGAGTGATTTTTTCAGATGTGATTGCGGTGTGTCTGGTTAGGCACCCTCGGGTCGAAACCCTCAGGCCAACACATCCGACTTTTAGCGTGCATTTTTGACCAGGTTAGCAATCCTGGGAGACTCTCACTTTTGTGGTACCGTCCACATCTCAGCTGGTCTAGTTGGAACAGTCGAAGACTACACGGTCATCCCTCAAGTGAAGGCAGGGACAGTCCATAGCATTTTCCGCCATCCTGGGTGGCTTCCATAATTGCAGAGCCGGCACATAACGCTCTGGTGCTGGGTTTACCGAGGGAATCGTCACGTCCTGCTCATGGCTGTTTTAATTCCTCACTTCAATATATTGGGCATTTCGCTCGCCCTGGGAGGTTCCTGCACAAACCAGTCAGCTCTGCGGTTGGTTTCCACTAAGCGAGTTTTCGGACATGTGCTTGTCCCTGTACCCATCAGAGCTGTTCCAGGCACGGCGGACATTCGGAAAAACTACCTAGTCAGAGCTGTTCCGAACAAGAGCGGCATTCGGAAACTAGGTAGTCAGAGCTGTTCCTAGCACGAGAGACATTCGGACGAGACATTTCACTGGACGTAATTGCGTAGTGTCAATTTTTAGTTTGCCACCCGTTAGGACGACACTTCCGACTTCCGGCGGGCATTTTTTAATGAGGTTAACCTTCCTCTGATTTCGAGGCACGTTAGACTGTTGTGATGTCGCCCACATCTCAGCTGGTCAAGATAGAACGACCAACGACATCGCGGTCGGCCCTCAAGGGAAGGCAGGGGCAGACAATGGGCAGTCCCTCGCTATCCAAGGAGGCTTCCATAACTGCAGAGCCGGCACATATTGCTCCGAGACTGGGCTCACCCGAGGAGTTGCCACGTCCTGCTCATGGCTGCTTTAGTTCCTCACTTCCATGTATTGGGCATCTCGCTTGCCACTGGTCGCTCAAGTGAGCTCCAGGGGCGGTCAGACTGCGGGCGACATCCACTCGGTAAGCTTTTGCTTTTGACTTTGGACCACGCAATAGGTTCGCTCACCGTGCGTTCCATTTCGCGTTATTGAGACGTTTCTCCACTTTTATCTACACTCTCTATGAGTTAGATACAGACAGTTTTCGGAACCATTTCCTTCGACTGGGGCATTTTACTGACTTTTTGTACTCGCTCACGAGGTAGGCTACATGTGCTGCCGGCTCAGCACCTTACCTTCGTGCAGCAGTCAGTGGGAAACGGCCAGGCCATCTCATCCGGGAATCCAACATATCCCTCAGCTGAGAGCCTTCAGACAAGTGTCAGAACTGGGCATGTAGCTTGCTCAGTATCTCGATTCCAATTTTTCGGTAGGTGGATATCGGCCCGACTCTCAGATTCGAGGGTCTGTGGCTTAGAGGCGTTCAGCCTAAACCCTCGACAGAGAGCCTTAGAGTATTGTCCGAAACAAGAACTGCCTTCATGCGCCTGATTTAAACTTTTGACTGCTATCCTCAGTCTCCTGCAGAGCAGCAGGTTGTGTCTCTCTTAGTCTGGTCCCTATCCCATACGCTGTCCGATATGTAGTTTCCACCCATCGGCAAGCACATGGGGTCAACGGGACACTCAAGCTCCCCCACCACGGCAAGGTGGAGACACATCGGGGGAGGTTATCATGTTCAATAACCTTATCTAGTTATCATGTTCAATAACCTTATCTAGTTATCATGTTCAATAATCGTATCTAGTTATCATGTTCTATAATCTTATCTAGTTATCATGTTCTATAACCTTATCTAGTTATCATGTTCAATAACCTTATCTAGTTATCATGTTCAATAACCTTATCTAGTTATCATGTTCAATAACCTTATCTAGTTATCATGTTCAATAACCTTATCTAGTTATCATGTTCAATAACCTTATCTAGTTATCATGTTCTATAACCTTATCTAGTTATCATGTTCAATAACCTTATCTAGTTATCATGTTCAATAACCTTATCTAGTTATCATGTTCAATAACCTTATCTAGTTATCATGTTCAATAACCTTATCTAGTTATCATGTTCAGTCGCATTGTCTAGTTGTCTAATCGTTCAGTCTCCGTGTCAAGTTGTTCCGTTCAGTAATTTTGTCTAGTATTTACATTCAGTCATTTTGTCTTCTTGTTACATTCAGTCACTTTGTCTAGTTGTCACTTCAGTCACCTTGTCTAGTTGTCACTTCAGTCACCTTGCCTAGTTGTCACTTCAGTCACCTTCTCTAGATGCCACGTTGAGTCACTTTGTCTAGTTGTCATTTCAGTCACCTTGTCTAGTTGTCACTTTAGTCACCTTGTCTAGTTGTCACTTCAGTCACCTTGTCTAGTTGTCACTTCAGTCACCTTGTCTAGTTGTCACTTCAGTCACTTTGTCTAGTTGTCACTTCAGTCACTTTGTCTAGTTGTCACTTCAGTCACTTTGTCTAGTTGTCACTTCAGTCACCTTGTCTAGTTGTCACTTCAGTCACTTTGTCTAGTTGTCACTTCAGTCACCTTTTCTAGTTGTCACTTCAGTCACCTTGCCTAGTTGTCACTTCAGTCACCTTGCCTAGTTGTCACTTCAGTCACCTTGTCTAGTTGTCACTTCAGTCACTTTGTCTAGTTGTCACTTCAGTCACTTTGTCTAGTTGTCACTTCAGTCACTTTGTCTAGTTGTCACGTCAGTCACCTTGTCTAGTTGTCACTTCAGTCACTTTGTCTAGTTGTCACTTCAGTCACCTTGTCTAGTTGTCACTTCAGTCACCTTGCCTAGTTATCACTTCAGTCACCTGGTCTAGTTGTCACTTCAGTCACCTTGTCTGGTTGTCACTTGAGTCACTTTATCTAGTTGTAACTTCAGTCACTTTGTCTAGTTGTCACTTCAGTCACCTTGCCTAGTTGTCACTTCAGTCACCTTGTCTAGTCGTCACTTCAGTCACCTTGCCTAGTTGTCACTTCAGTCACCTTGCCTAGTTGTCACTTCAGTCACCTTGCCTTGTTGTCACTTCTGTCACATTGTCTAGTTGTCACTTCAGTCACCTTGCCTAGTTGTCACTTCAGTCACCTTGTCTAGTTGTCACTTCAGTCACCTTGCCTAGTTGTCACGTTCAGTCACCTTGCCTAATTGTCGCGTTCAATTACATTGCCTAGTTGTCACGTTCAGCCACCTTGTCTAGTTGTCACTTTCAGTCACCTTGTCTAGTTGTCTCCTTCAGTCACCTTGTCTAGTTGTCAAGTTCAGCCACCTTGTCTAGTTGTCACATTCAGTCACTTTGTCTAATTATTACGTTCAGTAACCGTGTCTAGTTGTTGCGTTCTGTTATCATGAATTGATATTGTGTTATTTTGTTTTGTTGCCGTATTGGAGTGGTCTATGGGTGTCGTGTCAGCCTCGAGTGCTGGAGATCCCGGGTTCAAGCCCCTGTAAGGGACGGGATTTCTAGTAATAAAATTTCCCCTGGTCTCTGGGTAGTGAGATCGAACGCCCGTGTGTATAGTTGCGCACTTAAAATATCTCTTGCCAACTTTTTTAAAATTATTTTTATTTAAAGTTGCGTATCCCTTACATGACGTTGCAGTCAACACCAACATTTGTCAGCTGCTGTTGGTGTACTAAGCAGGTGTTACGTTCAGTAGTTTGTCATTGCTTTCTGGACGACCGGCTCCCATACCAGCACGTTATAACACAACGCGACACGGTCTTGCTCGGGTTTTGTTGCCGTATTGAGACATGTAGTTTTATTTTTGTCACGTTCCGTGAACATATCACGCTGTTACATACTGTCCTCAGGTTTTCTTTTTATGTTCTGCCACAATAGCTTGATATCGCATTTACTCATTACCTATTTTTTTTTCTCCTGGACCTGTAGGCTAAAACAAGCAGGATGCAGGCGACGAGGTCTGGGTACAGCCTGGTGTTGTTCCTGCTGACCGTGCACCAGCTCCTGGTGGGGATGACCGCCAACCACCACCAAAAGTCTGTGCACAAGTCTTCGCTGACCAGTGTTAAACCTGAGAACAACGCTAGTCAATGAGAAGGAGAAGGAGGAAAACACGACTAGAGATGTGGGACATAACTTTACCCACACAGCGGAATGCACACAGGCAGTCGATCGCCACACGTAGGCAGTGGTGACAAAATAGACAACAACATCACTCATTGGAACAGTCGATCTACCGTGCAGCGGGCGGATGGGTATAAACACGTGATCGGGGATACAACCAACTTGAAGTCCGAGTGGGAAAATCTCACAGACATACAACAGGAACCAGGGAGTTTGGGGAACGTCTCACAACACGAGATCTACAGAACACCCCAACCTACCCACACTGATCCAGGCACGGGACACACAGATTCCAGGTCACCGGATGATACCAGGTCGGAATCACCTTCGAGAAACAATCAACAACTAAGTCACGTGACTCATTCACCGTCAGCAAGTGGTGCTAAGACTGAGAACAGAACGAAATCAACTATCAAAGATTGGTTTCTGCTGTTGACCAAACGTTTCAACAGTCCGTCGTGGCTGATTCGTCAGCTGGACACCTTCGCGGGTGCGTCCACGAACCAAACACGTCCTATATCGGCCGACTCCGAGAGCGCTGTCAACTTCAGCCACACATGGTTCCCTGACCACAACAATTCTGTGGCTAACGGCGGCAACAACTCGACAGGTCAGTGGCCACAAGTCGGTCTCTCGGACTCACGACTGGCTGGTCTGTCAGATTCACGACTGGAAAACAATGAAGATAAATTCACCACCGATGATTACGAGCAAGCAAGTAAGTACGCTCAGCATAACAGCCTCGACAACAGACAGAAAGTTAATGCCGATAAACTGCTGGATACTGAGTTCCCCAATCAGCACACGTCGGACCCAAGAATTAATGTGTCTGAGCATGCACACTTGCCAGCCGTTGACAACTCATCCACATCGGCCAATTTCCGTGACGATAAATATTTCAACAGCACATCAGACAATGTCCTGGCAGCACTACCGAAATGTCCGTCCTGCAGAGGGCACGCCCTGTTAGAGGAACGTGTCAAAGGAATTAGACTAAACATGTTTAAGAACCTTCTGGTTCAAAAGCTCCAGCGGAATACCTACAATTTATCTAAAACTTCTGGGAGCGGCCTGCAGAAGAACATACCCATCATCCCGGAGTCTCTGGTGGAGCAGACGTTGAGGGACAACGCTAGGGAGTACGAGAGAGACGAGTTCCACGCCAGAGACCAGGAGATCATCATTGCGGGAGAAGACAGTAGGCCATCTGCTTAATGCTTCCATTGGCTTCACTTACTTCTTGTTTTCTTGCTCAACGTTTCCATTGGCTTCAGTTACTGCTTGTCTTCTTGCTCAATGCTTTCATTGGCTTCAGTTACTGTTTGTTGTTTTCTTGCTCAACGTTTCCATTGCCTTCAGTTACTGCTTGTCTTCTTGCTCAATGCTTCCATTGGCGTCAGTTACTGTTTGTTGTTTTCTTGCTCAACGTTTCCATTGCCTTCAGTTACTGCTTGTCTTCTTACTCAATGCTTCCATTGGCTTCACTTACTTCTTGTTTTCTTGCTCAACGTTTCCATTGGCTTCAGTTACTGCTTGTCTTCTTGCTCAATGCTTCCATTGGCTTCAGTTACGGCGTGTCTTCTTACTCAATGTTTCCATTGGCTCCAGTTACTGTTTGTTGGTGTCTTGCTCAATGTTTCCAGTGGCTTCAGTTACTGCTTTTTTTTTCTAGCTCAACGTTTCCAATGGTTTCAGTTACTGCTTTTCTTGTTGCTCAATGTTTCCATTGGCTTCAGTTACGCTTGTCGTCTTGCTTAGTGTTTCCATTGGCTTCAGTTACTGCTTGTCTTCTTGCTTAACGTTTCCACTGGCTTCAGTTACTGCTTTTCTTGTTGTTCAACGTTTCCAATGACTTCAGTTACTGCTTTTCTTGTTGCTCAATGTTTCCATTGGCTTCAGTTACGCTTGTCTTCTTGCTTAGTGTTTCTACTGGCTTCAGTTACTGCTTGTCTTCTTGCTTAACGTTTCTACTGGCTTCAGTTACTGCTTTTCTTGTTGCTCAATGTTTCCATTGGCTTCAGTTACTGCTTTTCTTGTTGTTCAACGTTTCCAATGACTTCAGTTACTGCTTTTCTTGCTGCTCAATGTTTCCATTGGCTTCAGTTACTGTTGTGTTCTTGCTCACACTTTCTATGTTCTTGCTCACACTTTCTATGTGATCGTTCATTATTTTATTCATTGTCTTGTGTTCTTTCTCACACTTTTTATGTTCTTGCTCACACTTTTTATGTTCTCGCTCACACTTTCTATGTTCTTGCTCACACTTTGTATGTTCTCGCTCACACTTTCTATGTTCTTGCTGACACTTTGTATGTGATCATTATTGTATTCTTGTCTTGTGTTCTTGATCACACTTTGTATGTTTTTGCTCACACTTTCTATGTGATCATTATTGTATTCTTATCTTGTGTTCTTGCTCAAACTTTCTATGTTCTTGCTCACACTTTCTATGTTCTTGCTCACACTTTCTATGTTCTTGCTCACACTTTCTATGTGATCAGTATTGTATTCTTATCTTGTGTTCTTGCTCACACTTTTTATGTTCTTGATCACACTTTCTACGTTCATGCTCACACTTTCTATGTTCTTGCTCACACTTTCTACGTTTTTGCTCACACTTTCTATGTTCTTGCTCACACTTTGTATGTTCTTGCTCACACTTTCTATGTTCTTGCTCACACTTTGTATGTTCTTGCTCACACTTTCTATGTTCTTGCTCACACTTTGTATGTTCTTGCTCACACTTTCTACGTTCTTGCTCACACTTTCTACGTTCTTGCTCACATTTTCTATGTTCTTGCTCATACTTTGTATGTTCTTGCTCACACTTTCTATGTTCTTGCTCACACTTTCTATGTTCTTGCTCACACTTAGTATGTTCTTGCTCACACTTTCTATGTTCTTGCTCACACTTTCTATGTTCTTGTTCACACTTTAAGTTTCTTGCTCACACTTTCTATGTTATTGCTCACACTTTCTATGTTATTGCTCACACTTTCTATGTTCTTGCTCACACTTTCTATGTTCTTGCTCACACTATCTATGTGATCAGTATTGTATTCTTGTCTTGTGTTCCTGCTCACACTTTCCATGTTCTTGCTCACACTGAGTATGTTTTTGCTCACACTTTCTATGTGATCATTATTGTATTCTTGTCTTGTGTTCTTGCTCACACTTACTACGTTCTTGCTCACACTTTCTACGTTCTTGATCACATTTTCTATGTTCTTGCTCATACTTTGTATGTTCTTGCTCACACTTTCTATGTTCTTGCTCACACTTTCTATGTTCTTGCTCACAATTAGTATGTTCTTGCTCACACTTTGTATGTTCTTGCTCACACTTTCTATGTTCTTGCTCACACTTTCTATGTTCTTGTTCACACTTTCTGTGTTCTTGCTCACACTTTCTATGTTATTGCTCACACTTTCTATGTTCTTGCTCACACTTTGTATGTTCTTGCTTCACACTGTGTATGTTCTTGCTCACACTTTCTATGTTCTTGCTCACACTTTGTATGTTCTTGCTCACATTTTCTACGTGATCATTATTGTATTTGTGTCTTGTGTTCGTGCTCACACTTTCTATGTTCTCGCTCACACTTTGTATGTTCTCGCTCACACTTTCTATGTTCTTGCTCACACTTTCTATGTGATCATGATTGTATTCTTGTCTTGTGTTCTTGCTCACACTTTCTGTGTTCTTCCTCACAATTTCTATGTTCTTTCTCACACTTTCTATGTTCTTGCTCACACTTTCTATGTTTTTGCTCCCACTGTCTATGTTCTTGCTCACACTTTCTATGTTCTTGCTCACTCTTTCTATGTGATCAGTATTGTATTCTTGTCTTGTGTTCTTGCCCACACTTTCTATGTTCTTGCTCACACTTTCTATGTGATCAGTATTGTATTCTTGTCTTGTGTTCTTGCTCACACTTTCTATGTTCTTGCTCACACTTTCTATGTTCTTGCTCACACTTTCTATGTTCTTGCTCACACTTTCTATGTTCTTGCTCACACTTTCTATGTTCTTGCTCACACTTTCTATGTTCTTGTTCACACTTTCTATGTTCTTGCTCACACTTTGTATGTTCTTGCTCACGATTTCTACGTGATCATTATTGTATTTGTGTCTTGTGTTCGTGCTCACACTTTCTATGTTCTCGCTCACACTTTGTATGTTCTCGCTCACACTTTCTATGTTCTTGCTCACACTTTCTATGTGATCATGATTGTATTCTTGTCTTGTGTTCTTGCTCACACTTTCTGTGTTCTTCCTCACAATTTCTATGTTCTTTCTCACACTTTCTATGTTCTTGCTCACACTTTCTATGTTTTTTCTCCCACTGTCTATGTTCTTGCTCACACTTTCTATGTTCTTGCTCACTCTTTCTATGTGATCAGTATTGTATTCTTGTCTTGTGTTCTTGCCCACACTTTCTATGTTCTTGCTCACACTTTCTATGTGATCAGTATTGTATTCTTGTCTTGTGTTCTTGCTCACACTTTCTATGTTCTTGCTCACACTTTCTATGTTCTTGCTCACACTTTCTATGTTCTTGCTCACACTTTCTATGTTCTTGCTCACACTTTCTATGTTCTTGTTCACACTTTCTATGTTCTTGCTCACACTTTCTATGTGATCAGTATTGTATTCTTGTCTTGTGTTCTTGCTCACACTTTCTATGTTCTTGCTCACACTTTCTATGTTGTCAGTATTTTATTCTTGTCTTGTGTTCTTGCTCACACTTTCTATGTTCTTGCTCACACTTTCTATGTTCTTGCTCACACTTTCTATGTTCTTGCTCACACTTTCTATGTTCTTGCTCACACTTTCTATGTTCTTGCTCACACTTTCTATGTTCTTGCTCACACTTTCTATGTGATCAGTATTGTATTCTTGTCTTGTGTTCTTGCTCACACTTTCCATGTTCTTGCTCACACTGAGTATGTTCTTGCTCACACTTTCTATTTAATCATTATTGTATTCTTGTCTTGTGTTCTTGCTCACACTTTCTACGTTCTTGCTTACACTTTCTACGTTCTTACTCACATTTTCTATGTTCTTGCTCATACTTTGTATGTTCTTGCTCACACTTTCTATGTTCTTGCTCACACTTTCTATGTTCTTGCTCACAATTTGTATGTTCTTGATCAGACTTTGTATGTTCTTGCTCACACTTTCTATGTTCTTGCTCACACTTTCTATGTTCTTGTTCACACTTTCTGTGTTCCTGCTCACATTTTCTATGTTATTACTCACACTTTCTATGTTCTTGCTCACACTTTGTATGTTCTTGCTCACACTGTGTATGTTCTTGCTCACACTTTCTATGTTCTTGCTCACACTTTGTATGTTCTTGCTCACATTTTCTACGTGATAATTATTGTATTTGTGTCTTGTGTTCTTGCTCACACTTTCTATGTTCTCGCTCACACTTTGTATGTTCTCGCTCACACTTTCTATGTTCTTGCTCACACTTTCTATGTGATCATGATTGTATTTTTGTCTTGTGTTCTTGCTCACACTTTCTGTGTTCTTGCTCACACTTTCTATGTTCTTGCTCACACTTTCTATGTTCTTGCTCACACTTAGTATGTACTTGATCACACTTTGTATGTTCTTGCTCACACTTTCTATGTTCTTGCTCACACTTTCTATGTTCTTGTTCACACTTTGTGTTCTTGCTCACACTTTCTATGTTATTGCTCACACTTTCTATGTTCTTGCTCACACTTTCTATGTTTTTGCTCACACTTTCTATGTTCTTGCTCACACTTTCTATGTGATCAGTATTGTATTCTTGTCTTGTGTTCTTGCTCACACTTTCCATGTTCTTGCTCACACTGACTATGTTCTTGCTCACACTGACTATGTTCTTGCTCACACTTTCTATGTGATCATTATTGTATTCTTGTCTTGTGTTCTTGCTCACACTTTCTACGTTCTTGCTCACACTTTCTACGTTCTTGATCACATTTTCTATGTTCTTGCTCATACTTTGTATGTTCTTGCTCACACTTTCTATGTTCTTGCTCACACTTTCTATGTTCTTGCTCACAATTAGTATGTTCTTGCTCACACTTTGTATGTTCTTGCTCACACTTTCTATTTTCTTGCTCACACTTTCTATGTTCTTGTTCACACTTTCTGTGTTCTTGCTCACACTTTCTATGTTATTGCTCACACTTTCTATGTTCTTGCTCACACTTTGTATGTTCTTGCTCACACTGTGTATGTTCTTGCTCACACTTTCTATGTTCTTGCTCACACTTTGTATGTTCTTGCTCACATTTTCTACGTGATGATTATTGTATTTGTGTCTTGTGTTCTTGCTCACACTTTCTATGTTCTCGCTCACACTTTGTATGTTCTCGCTCACACTTTCTATGTTCTTGCTCACACTTTCTATGTGATCATGATTGTATTATTGTCTTGTGTTCTTGCTCACACTTTATGTGTTCTTGCTCACACTTTCTATGTTCTTTCTCACACTTTCTATGTTCTTGCTCACACTTTCTATTTGTTTGCTCCCACTGTCTATGTTCTTGCTCACACTTTCTATGTTCTTGCTCACTCTTTCTATGTGATCAGTATTGTATTCTTGTCTTGTGTTCTTGCTCACACTTTCTATGTTCTTGCTCACACTTTCTATGTGATCTGTATTGTACTCTTGTATTGTGTTCTTGCTCACACTTTCTATGTTCTTGCTCACACTTTCTATGTTCTTGCTCACACTTTCTATGTTCTTGCTCACACTTTCTATGTTCTTGCTCACACGTTCTATGTTCTTGTTCACACTTTCTATGTTCTTGCTCACACTTTCTATGTGATCAGTATTGTATTCTTGTCTTGTGTTCTTGCTCACACTTTCTATGTTCTTGCTCACACTTTCTATGTGGTCAGTATTTTATTCTTGTCTTGTGTTCTTGCTCACACTTTCTATGTTCTTGCTCACACTTTCTATGTTCTTGCTCACACTTTCTATGTTCTTGCTCACACTTTCTATGTTCTTGTTCACACTTTCTATGTTCTTGGTCACACTTTCTATGTTCTTGCTCACACTTTCTATGTTCTTGCTCACACTTTCTATGTGATCAGTATTGTATTCTTGTCTTGTGTTCTTGCTCACACTTTATATGTTCTTGCTCACACTGAGTATGTTCTTGCTCACACTTTCTATTTAATCATTATTGTATTCTTGTCTTGTGTTCTTGCTCACACTTTCTACGTTCTTGCTCACACTTTCTACGTTCTTACTCACATTTTCTATGTTCTTGCTCATACTTTGTATGTTCTTGCTCACACTTTCTATGTTCTTGCTGACACTTTCTATGTTCTTGTTCACAATTTGTATGTTCTTGATCACACTTTGTATGCTCTTGCTCACATTTTCTATGTTCTTGCTCACACTTTCTATGTTCTTGTTCACACTTTCTGTGTTCCTGCTCACATTTTCTATGTTATTACTCACACTTTCTATGTTCTTGCTCACACTTTGTATGTTCTTGCTCACACTGTGTATGTTCTTGCTCACACTTTCTATGTTCTTGCTCACACTTTGTATGTTCTTGCTCACATTTTCTACGTGATCATTATTGTATTTGTGTCTTGTGTTCTTGCTCACACTTTCTATGTTCTCGCTCACACTTTGTATGTTCTCGCTCACACTTTCTATGTTCTTGCTCACACTTTCTATGTGATCATGATTGTATTTTTATCTTGTGTTCTTGCTCACACTTTCTGTGTTCTTGCTCACACTTTCTATGTTCTTGCTCACACTTTCTATGTTCTTGCTCACACTTTCTATGTTATTGCTCACACTTTTTATGTTCTTGCTCACACTTTGTATGTTCTTGCTCACACTGTGTATGTTCTTGCTCACACTTTCTATGTTCTTGCTCACACTTTGTATGTTCTTGCTCACATTTTCTACGTGATCATTATTGTATTTGTGTCTTGTGTTCTTGCTCACACTTTCTATGTTCTCGCTCACACTTTGTATGTTCTCGCTCACACTTTCTATGTTCTTGCTCACACTTTCTATGTGATCATGATTGTATTCTTGTCTTGTGTTCTTGCTCACACTTTCTGTGTTCTTGCTCACACTTTCTATGTTCTTTCTCACACTTTCTATGTTCTTGCTCACACTTTCTATGTTTTTGCTACCACTGTCTATGTTCTTGCTCACACTTTCTATGTTCTTGCTCACTCTTTCTATGTGATCAGTATTGTATTCTTGTCTTGTGTTCTTGCTCACACTTTCTATGTTCTTGCTCACACTTTCTATGTGATCAGTATTGTATTCTTGTCTTGTGTTCTTGCTCACACTTTCTATGTTCTTGCTCACACTTTCTATGTTCTTGCTCACACTTTCTATGTTCTTGCTCACACTTTCTATGTTCTTGCTCATACTTTCTATGTTCTTGTTCACACTTTCTATGTTCTTGCTCACACTTTCTATGTGATCAGTATTGTATTCTTGTCTTGTGTTCTTGCTCACACTTTCTATGTTCTTGCTCACACATTCTATGTGGTCAGTATTTTATTCTTGTCTTGTGTTCTTGCTCACACTTTCTATGTTCTTGCTCACACTTTCTATGTTCTTGCTCACACTTTCTATGTTCTTTCTCACACTTTCTATGTTCTAGCTCACACTTACTATGTTCTTGCTCACACTTTCTATGTTCTTGCTCACACTTTCTATGTTCTTGCTCACACTTTCTATGTGATCTGTATTGTATTCTTGTCTTGTGTTCTTGCTCACACTTTCCATGTTCTTGCTCACACTGAGTATGTTCTTGCTCACACTTTCTATTTAATCATTATTGTATTCTTGTCTTGTGTTCTTGCTCACACTTTCTACGTTCTTGCTCACACTTTCTACGTTCTTACTCAAATTTTCTATGTTCTTGCTCATACTTTGTATGTTCTTGCTCACACTTTCTATGTTCTTGCTCACACTTTCTATGTTCTTGCTCACAATTTGTATGTTCTTGATCACACTTTGTATGTTCTTGTTCACACTTTCTATGTTCTTGCTCACACTTTCTATGTTCTTGTTCACACTTTCTGTGTTTCTGCTCACACTTTCTATGTTATTACTCACACTTTCTATGTTCTTGCTCACACTTTCTATGTGATCAGTATTGTATTCTTGTCTTGTGTTCTTGCTCACACTTTCTATGTTCTTGCTCACACTTTCTATGTGGTCAGTATTTTATTCTTGTCTTGTGTTCTTGCTCACACTTTCTATGTTCTTGCTCACACTTTCTATGTTCTTTCTCACACTTTCTATGTTCTTGCTCACACTTTCTATGTTCTTGCTCACACTTTCTATGTTCTTGTTCACACTTTCTATGTTCTTGCTCACAATTTCTATGTGATTAGTATTGTATTCTTGTCTTGTGTTCTTGCTCACACTTTCTATGTTCTTGCTCACACTTTCTATGTGGTCAGTATTTTATTCTTGTCTTGTGTTCTTGCTCACACTTTCTATGTTCTTGCTCACACTTTCTATGTTCTTGCTCACACTTTCTATGTTCTTGCTCACACTTTCTATGTTTTTTCTCACACTTTCTATGTTCTTGCTCACACTTACTATGTTCTTGCTCACACTTTCTATGTTCTTGCTCACACTTTCTATGTTCTTGCTCACACTTTCTATATGATCAGTATTGTATTCTTGTCTTGTGTTCTTGCTCACACTTTCCATGTTCTTGCTCACACTGAGTATGTTCTTGCTCACACTTTCTATTTAATCATTATTGTATTCTTGTCTTGTGTTCTTGCTCACACTTTCTACGTTCTTGCTCACACTTTCTACGTTCTTACTCACATTTTCTATGTTCTTGCTCATACTTTGTATGTTCTTGCTCACACTTTCTATGTTCTTGCTCACACTTTCTATGTTCTTGCTCACAATTTGTATGTTCTTGATCACACTTTGTATGTTCTTGTTCACACTTTCTATGTTCTTGCTCACACTTTCTATGTTCTTGTTCACACTTTCTGTGTTCCTGCTCACACTTTCTATGTTATTACTCACACTTTCTATGTTCTTGCTCACACTTTGTATGTTCTTGCTCACACTGTGTATGTTCTTGCTCACACTTTCTATGTTCTTGCTCACACTTTGTATGTTCTTGCTCACATTTTCTACGTGATCATTATTGTATTTGTGTCTTGTGTTCTTGCTCACACTTTCTATGTTCTCGCTCACACTTTGTATGTTCTCGCTCACACTTTCTATGTTCTTGCTCACACTTTCTATGTGATCATGATTGTATTTTTGTCTTGTGTTCTTGCTCACACTTTCTGTGTTCTTGCTCACACTTTCTATGTTCTTTCTCACACTTTCTATGTTCTTGCTCACACTTTCTATGTTCTTGCTCACACTTTCTATGTGATCATTATTGTATTCTCGTCTTGTGTTCTTGCTCACACTTTCTATGTTCTTGCTCACACTTGTTTTGTTCTTGCTCACACTTTCTATGTTCTTGCTCACACTTTCTATGTTCTTGCTCACACTTTGTATGTTCTCGCTCACACTTTCTATTTCTTGCTCACACTTTCTACGTGATCATTTTGTATTCTTGTCTTGTGTTCTTGCTCACACTTTCTATGTTCTTGCTCACACTTTCAATGTTTCTTGCTCACACTTTCTCTGTTCCTGCTCACACTTTCTATGTTCTTGCTCACACTTTCTATGTTCTTGCTCCCACTGTCTATGTTCTTGCTCACACTTTCTATGTTCTTGCTCACACTTTCTATGTGATCAGTATTGTATTCTTGTCTTGTGTTCTTGCTCACACTTTCTATGTTCTTGCTCACACTTTCTATGAGATCAGTATTGTATTCTTGTCTTGTGTTCTTGCTCACACTTTCTATGTTCTTGCTCACACTTTCTATGTTCTTGCTCACACTTTCTATGTTCTTGCTCACACTTTCTATGTTCTTGCTCACACTTTCTATGTGATCAGTATTGTATTCTTGTCTTGCGTTTTTGCTCACACTTTCTATGTTCTTGCTCACACTTTCTATGTTATTGTTCACACTTTCTACGTTCTTGCTCACACTTTCTGTGTTCTTGCTCACACTTTCTATGTTATTGCTCACACCTTCTATGTTCTTGCTCACACTTTGTATGTTCTTGCTCACACTGTGTATGTTCTTGCTCACACTTTCTATTTTCTTGCTCACACTTTGTATGTTCTTGCTCACATTTTCTACGTGATCATTATTGTATTTGTGTCTTGTGTTCTTGCTCACACTTTCTATGTTCTCGCTCACACTTTGTATGTTCTCGCTCACACTTTCTATGTTCTTGCTCACACTTTCTATATGATCATGATTGTATTCTTGTCTTGTGTTCTTGCTCACACTTTCTATGTTCTTTCTCACACTTTCTATGTTCTTGCTCACACTTTCTATGTTTTTGCTCCCACTGTCTATGTTCTTGCTCACACTTTCTATGTTCTTGCTCACTCTTTCTATGTGATCAGTATTGTATTCTTGTCTTGTGTTCTTGCTCACACTTTCTATATTCTTGCTCACTCTTTCTATGTGATCAGTATTGTATTCTTGTCTTGTGTTCTTGCTCACACTTTCTATGTTCTTGCTCACACTTTCTATGTTCTTGCTCACACTTTCTATGTTCTTGCTCACACTTTCTATGTTCTTGCTCACACTTTCTATGTTCTTGTTCACACTTTCTATGTTCTTACTCACACTTTCTATGTGATCAGTATTGTATTCTTGTCTTGTGTTCTTGCTCACACTTTCTATGTTCTTGCTCACACTTTCTATGTGGTCAGTATTTTATTCTTGTCTTGTGTTCTTGCTCACACTTTCTATGTTCTTGCTCACACTTTCTATGTTCTTGCTCACACTTTCTATGTGATCAGTATTGTATTCTTGTCTTGTGTTCTTGCTCACACTTTCCATGTTCTTGCTCACACTGAGTATGTTCTTGCTCACACTTTTTATTTAATCATTATTGTATTCTTTTCTTGTGTTCTTGCTCACACTTTCTACGTTCTTGCTCACACTTTCTACGTTCTTACTCACATTTTCTATGTTTTTGCTCATACTTTGTATGTTCTTGCTCACACTTTCTATGTTCTTGCTCACACTTTCTATGTTCTTGCTCACACTTTCTATGTTCTTTCTCACACTTTCTATGTTCTTGCTCACACTTTCTATGTTCTTGCTCACACTTTCTAGTGGTATTTGTGGGTGTTGGTGGGATGTGTGGATGGATGTGTGGGGGTGAAAGTACGGGTGTTGGAATGGGTGTGGGGGATGTGTGTATGGGTGGAGGATATGTGTATGGGACGGATGCAGGGGATGTGTGTTTATGTGGGTGGAGATGTGTGGATGGTTTGAGGAAGTATGTGTGGGAGGCGGGGATGTGTGGGTAGGGGATTGTGTTGGGTGGATTTGGGATGGAAGGGCGGGTTGGGAGAAGTGTATGGTGTGTGGGTTTGAGATATGTGTGCGGTGTGTTGGTGGGGGATGTGTGAATGATGTGTGGGTGGAGGGTATGTTTGTGGTGGTATGGGTGGAGGATAGTATGTGGTGTGGGGGATGTGTGTGATGGGTGTGGGGAATGTGCGTATGGGTGTGGTATATGTGTGGGTGAGCAGGGGATTGTGGTGGTTGGAGGAAGTATGTGGGGGAGTGTGGGTGGGAGATGTGTGTATGTGGATGGGGAATGTGTGGGTGGGGGTGTGTGAGTGGCTTAGGGATGTGTAGGTGTGTGAGGGAGTTGTATGTGTCGGGGTGGGATGTGTGAGTGGGTGGAGGATGTGTGTGGGGGTAGGGGTATTGTGATCGAGAGATGTTTGGTTGGGAGTGGGTTGGTGGGGGTGTGTGGGTGCGTAGTGGAGGATGTGTGAGTGAGTGTGTGTTGGTGGACGGGTAGGGAATGCGTGTGTGGATGGGGAGAGGTGTGTGGTGTGTTGATTGGTGATATTGTGTGGGTGAGGTATGTGTGTGTGGGTGGGGGATTTTTGTGGTGTGTGAGTGGGGGTATGTGGGATGGATGGGTAAGGGTATCTGTGTGGGTGTGGGTGGGATTATTTTGTGGTATCTGGGTGGGGAATATGTGTGTGGTGTGTAAGTGGGGATGTGTTGGTGAGGGATATGTGTGTGTGTGGTGCGTGGGTTGGGAATAGTGCGTGGTAGGGGGTGTATGTGATGTGCGGGTGGGGGATTGTGTGGTGGGGGATTAGGTTAAGGCATGTGTGGGTGGGGGGAAGTTGTATGTGTGGGTGGTGGTGTGTGTGTGAGTGGATTGGGGATGTATGGATGGTTAGGGAGATGTGTGTGTGTGTGGGAGGGGGGGGGGGGGGTAGGGACATGTCAGTTGGTGGGGATGTGTGTGTATGGTTTGGGTATGTGTGAGTGGATTTGCGATGTGTGGGTTGGTGGGGGATTGTGTGTGTGGGTGGGGAATATGTTGTCGATGGAGATGTGGCTGGGGGAAGGGTGGTTTGAGGTGTGGGTGGGGAGAGGATGTGTGGGGTAGAATGTGGATGGGCGTGGGATGTGTGGGTTGGTGGGGGAATGTTTGTGGGTGGCGAGTGTGTTTTGGTTGGGGGATCAGGTGAGGGCAGTGTGTGTGGGTGGGGGATGGGTCGGTTGGTGGGGTATGTATGTGTCCCTTTGTGTGTGTGTGGTTAGGTGGGGGTGTTGTGTGGGTGGGGTGATGTATGGATAGGTGGGAGATGGGCTTCATACCATGGTAATTAGCCTTGTTTATGTTTACAACATTCATTTCACAATGTTTATTTTTCTTCCTATGCAAATGTATAATGCTCTTGATGAACGAAAGACGAGTGATTGGAAGGGCCGAATGTAAGACGGGCCTGCGCGCCCAATTTGTGACCCTAATAAAGTTGATTTGAAGTTGATTTGATTTTCTATGTGATCATTATTGTATTCTCGTCTTGTGTTATTGCTCACACTTTCTATGTTCTTGCTCACACTTTCTTTGTTCTTGCTCACACTTTCTATGTTCTTGCTCACACTTTCTATGTTCTTGCTCACACTTTGTATGTTCTCGCTCACACTTTCTATTTCTTGCTCACACTTTCTACGTGATCATTTTTGTATTCTTGTCTTGTGTTCTTGCTCACACTTTCTATGTTCTTGCTCACACTTTCAATGTTCTTGCTCACACTTTCTCTGTTCCTGCTCACACTTTCTATGTTCTTGCTCACACTTTCTATGTTCTTGCTCCCACTGTCTATGTTCTTGCTCACACTTTCTATGTTCTTGCTCACACTTTCTATGTGATCAGTATTGTATTCTTGTCTTGTGTTCTTGCTCACACTTTCTATGTTCTTGCTCACACTTTCTATGAGATCAGTATTGTATTCTTGTCTTGTGTTCTTGCTCACACTTTCTATGTTCTTGCTCACACTTTCTATGTTCTTGCTCACACTTTCTATGTTCTTGCTCACACTTTCTATGTTCTTGCTCACACTTTCTATGTGATCAGTATTGTATTCTTGTCTTGTGTTTTTGCTCACACTTTCTATGTTCTTGCTCACACTTTCTACGTTATTGTTCACACTTTCTACGTTCTTGCTCACACTTTCTATGTTCTTGCTCACACTTTCTATGTTCTTGCTCACATTTTCTACGTGATCATTATTGTATTTGTGTCTTGTGTTCTTGCTCACACTTTCTATGTTCTCGCTCACACTTTGTATGTTCTCGCTCACACTTTCTATGTTCTTGCTCACACTTTCTATGTGATCATGATTGTATTTTTGTCTTGTGTTCTTGCTCACACTTTCTGTGTTCTTGCTCACACTTTCTATGTTCTTTCTCACACTTTCTATGTTCTTGCTCACACTTTCTATGTTCTTGCTCACACTTTCTATGTGATCATTATTGTATTCTCGTCTTGTGTTCTTGCTCACACTTTCTATGTTCTTGCTCACACTTTCTTTGTTCTTGCTCACACTTTCTATGTTCTTGCTCATACTTTCTATGTTCTTGCTCACACTTTGTATGTTCTCGCTCACACTTTCTATTTCTTGCTCACACTTTCTACGTGATCATTTTTGTATTCTTGTCTTGTGTTCTTGCTCACACTTTCTATGTTCTTGCTCACACTTTCAATGTTCTTGCTCACACTTTCTCTGTTCCTGCTCACACTTTCTATGTTCTTGCTCACACTTTCTATGTTCTTGCTCCCACTTTCTATGTTCTTGATCACACTTTCTATGTTCTTGCTCACACTTTCTATGTGATCAGTATTGTATTCTTGTCTTGTGTTCTTGTTCACATTTTCTATGTTCTTGCTCACACTTTCTATGAGATCAGTATTGTATTCTTGTCTTGTGTTCTTGCTCACACTTTCTATGTTCTTGCTCACACTTTCTATGTTCTTGCTCACACTTTCTATGTTCTTGCTCACACTTTCTATGTTCTTGCTCACACTTTCTATGTGATCAGTATTGTATTCTTGTCTTGTGTTTTTGCTCACACTTTCTATGTTCTTGTTCACACTTTCTGTGTTCTTGCTCACACTTTCTATGTTATTGCTCACACCTTCTATGTTCTTGCTCACACTTTGTATGTTCTTGCTCACACTGTGTATGTTCTTGCTCACACTTTCTATGTTCTTGCTCACACTTTGTATGTTCTTGCTCACATTTTCTACGTGATCATTATTGTATTTGTGTCTTGTGTTCTTGCTCACACTTTCTATGTTCTCGCTCACACTTTGTATGTTCTCGCTCACACTTTCTATGTTCTTGCTCACACTTTCTATGTGATCATGATTGTATTCTTGTCTTGTGTTCTTGTTCACACTTTCTGTGTTCTTGCACACACTTTCTATGTTCTTTCTCACACTTTCTATGTTCTTGCTCACACTTTCTATGTTTTTGCTCCCACTGTCTATGTTCTTGCTCACACTTTCTATGTTCTTGCTCACTCTTTCTATGTGATCAGTATTGTATTCTTGTCTTGTGTTCTTGCTCACACTTTCTATGTTCTTGCTCACACTTTCTATGTGATCAGTATTGTATTCTTGTCTTGTGTTCTTGCTCACACTTTCTATGTTCTTGCTCACACTTTCTATGTTCTTGCTCACACTTTCTATGTTCTTGCTCACACTTTCTATGTTCTTTCTCACACTTTCTATGTTCTTGTTCACACTTTCTATGTTCTTACTCACACTTTCTATGTGATCAGTATTGTATTCTTGTCTTGTGTTCTTGCTCACACTTTCTATGTTCTTGCTCACACTTTCTATGTGGTCAGTATTTTATTCTTGTCTTGTGTTCTTGCTCACACTTTCTATGTTCTTGCTCACACTTTCTATGTTCTTGCTCACACTTTCTATGTGATCAGTATTGTATTCTTGTCTTGTGTTCTTGCTCACACTTTCCATGTTCTTGCTCACACTGAGTATGTTCTTGCTCACACTTTCTATTTAATCATTATTGTATTCTTGTCTTGTGTTCTTGCTCACACTTTCTACGTTCTTGCTCACACTTTCTACGTTCTTACTCACATTTTCTATGTTCTTGCTCATACTTTGTATGTTCTTGCTCACACTTTCTATGTTCTTGCTCACACTTTCTATGTTCTTGCTCACAATTTGTATGTTCTTGATCACACTTTGTATGTTCTTGCTCACACTTTCTATGTTCTTGCTCACACTTTCTATGTTCTTGTTCACACTTTCTGTGTTCCCGCTCACACTTTCTATGTTATTACTCACACTTTCTATGTTCTTGCTCACACTTTGTATGTTCTTGCTCACACTGTGTATGTTCTTGCTCACACTTTCTATGTTCTTGCTCACACTTTGTATGTTCTTGCTCACATTTTCTACGTGATCATTATTGTATTGTGTCTTGTGTTCTTGCTCACACTTTCTATGTTCTCGCTCACACTTTGTATGTTCTCGCTCACACTTTCTATGTTCTTGCTCACACTTTCTATGTGATCATGATTGTATTTTTGTCTTGTGTTCTTGCTCACACTTTCCGTGTTCTTGCTCACACTTTCTATGTTCTTTCTCACACTTTCTATGTTCTTGCTCACACTTTCTATGTTCTTGCTCACACTTTCTATGTGATCATTATTGTATTCTCGTCTTGTGTTCTTGCTCACACTTTCTATGTTCTTGCTCACACTTTCTTTCTTCTTGCTCACACTTTCTATGTTCTTGCTCACACTTTCTATGTTCTTGCTCACACTTTCTATGTTCTTGCTCACACTTTCTATGTTCTTGTTCACACTTTCTATGTTCTTACTCACACTTTCTATGTGATCAGTATTGTATTCTTGTCTTGTGTTCTTGCTCACACTTTCTATGTTCTTGCTCACACTTTCTATGTGGTCAGTATTTTATTCTTGTCTTGTGTTCTTGCTCACACTTTCTATGTTCTTGCTCACACTTTCTATGTTCTTGCTCACACTTTCTATGTGATCAGTATTGTATTCTTGTCTTGTGTTCTTGCTCACACTTTCCATGTTCTTGCTCACACTGAGTATGTTCTTGCTCACACTTTCTATTTAATCATTATTGTATTCTTGTCTTGTGTTCTTGCTCACACTTTCTACGTTCTTGCTCACACTTTCTACGTTCTTACTCACATTTTCTATGTTCTTGCTCATACTTTGTATGTTCTTGCTCACACTTTCTATGTTCTTGCTCACACTTTCTATGTTCTTGCTCACAATTTGTATGTTCCTGATCACACTTTGTATGTTCTTGCTCACACTTTCTATGTTCTTGCTCACACTTTCTATGTTCTTGTTCACACTTTCTGTGTTCCTGCTCACACTTTCTATGTTATTACTCACACTTTCTATGTTCTTGCTCACACTTTGTATGTTCTTGCTCACACTGTGTATGTTCTTGCTCACACTTTCTATGTTCTTGCTCACACTTTGTATGTTCTTGCTCACATTTTCTACGTGATCATTATTGTATTGTGTCTTGTGTTCTTGCTCACACTTTCTATGTTCTCGCTCACACTTTGTATGTTCTCGCTCACACTTTCTATGTTCTTGCTCACACTTTCTATGTGATCATGATTGTATTTTTGTCTTGTGTTCTTGCTCACACTTTCCGTGTTCTTGCTCACACTTTCTATGTTCTTTCTCACACTTTCTATGTTCTTGCTCACACTTTCTATGTTCTTGCTCACACTTTCTATGTGATCATTATTGTATTCTCGTCTTGTGTTCTTGCTCACACTTTCTATGTTCTTGCTCACACTTTCTTTCTTCTTGCTCACACTTTCTATGTTCTTGCTCACACTTTCTATGTTCTTGCTCACACTTTGTATGTTCTCGCTCACACTTTCTATTTCTTGCTCACACTTTCTACGTGATCATTTTTGTATTCTTGTCTTGTGTTCTTGCTCACACTTCCTATGTTCTTGCTCACACTTTCAATGTTCTTGCTCACACTTTCTCTGTTCCTGCTCACACTTTCTATGTTCTTGCTCACACTTTCTATGTTCTTGCTCCCACTGTCTATGTTCTTGCTCACACTTTCTATGTTCTTGCTCACACTTTCTATGTGATCAGTATTGTATTCTTGTCTTGTGTTCTTGCTCACACTTTCTATGTTCTTGCTCACACTTTCTATGAGATCAGTATTGTATTCTTGTCTTGTGTTCTTGCTCACACTTTCTATGTTCTTGCTCACACTTTCTATGTTCTTGCTCACACTTTCTATATTCTTGCTCACACTTTCTATGTGATCAGTATTGTATTATTGTCTTGTGTTTTTGCTCACACTTTCTATGTTCTTGCTCACACTTTCTACGTTATTGTTCACACTTTCTACGTTCTTGCTCACACTTTCTATGTTCTTGCTCACAATTAGTATGTTCTTGCTCACACTTTGTATGTTCTTGCTCACACTTTCTATGTTCTTGCTCACACTTTCTATGTTCTTGTTCACACTTTCTGTGTTCTTGCTCACACTTTCTATGTTATTGCTCACACCTTCTATGTTCTTGCTCACACTTTGTATGTTCTTGCTCACACTGTGTATGTTCTTGCTCACACTTTCTATGTTCTTGCTCACACTTTGTATGTTCTTGCTCACATTTTCTACGTGATCATTATTGTATTTGTGTCTTGTGTTCTTGCTCACACTTTCTATGTTCTCGCTCACACTTTGTATGTTCTCGCTCACACTTTCTATGTTCTTGCTCACACTTTCTATGTGATCATGATTGTATTCTTGTCTTGTGTTCTTGCTCACACTTTCTGTGTTCTTGCTCACACTTTCTATGTTCTTTCTCACACTTTCTATGTTCTTGCTCACACTTTCTATGTTTTTGCTCCCACTGTCTATGTTCTTGCTCACACTTTCTATGTTCTTGCTCACTCTTTCTATGTGATCAGTATTGTATTCTTGTCTTGTGTTCTTGCTCACACTTTCTATGTTCTTGCTCACACTTTCTATGTGATCAGTATTGTATTCTTGTCTTGTGTTCTTGCTCACACTTTCTATGTTCTTGCTCACACTTTCTATGTTCTTGCTCACACTTTCTATGTTCTTGTTCACACTTTCTATGTTCTTGCTCACACTTTCTATGTTCTTGTTCACACTTTCTATGTTCTTACTCACACTTTTTATGTGATCAGTATTGTATTCTTGTCTTGTGTTCTTGCTCACACTTTCTATGTTCTTGCTCACACTTTCTATGTGGTCAGTATTTTATTCTTGTCTTGTGTTCTTGTTCACACTTTCTATGTTCTTGCTCACACTTTCTATGTTCTTGCTCACACTTTCTATGTCCTTGCTCACACTTTCTATGTTCTTGCTCACACTTTCTATGTTCTTGCTCACACTTTCTATGTTCTTGCTCACACTTTCTATGTGATCAGTATTTATTCTTGTCTTGTGTTCTTGCTCACACTTTCCATGTTCTTGCTCACACTGAGTATGTTCTTGCTCACACTTTCTATTTAATCATTATTGTATTCTTGTCTTGTGTTCTTGCTCACACTTTCTACGTTCTTGCTCACACTTTCTACGTTCTTACTCACATTTTCTATGTTCTTGCTCATACTTTGTATGTTCTTGCTCACACTTTCTATGTTCTTGCTCACACTTTCTATGTTCTTGCTCACAATTTGTATGTTCTTGATCACACTTTGTATGTTCTTGCTCACACTTTCTATGTTCTTGTTCACACTTTCTGTGTTCCTGCTCACACTTTCTATGTTATTACTCACACTTTCTATGTTCTTGCTCAAACTTTGTATGTTCTTGCTCACACTGTGTATGTTCTTGCTCACACTTTCTATGTTCTTGCTCACACTTTGCATGTTCTTGCTCACATTTTCTACGTGATCATTATTGTATTTGTGTCTTGTGTTATTGCTCACACTTTCTATCTTCTCGCTCACACTTTGTATGTTCTCGCTCACACTTTCTATGTTCTTGCTCACGCTTTCTATGTGATCATGATTGTATTCTTGTCTTGTGTTCTTGCTCACACTTTCTGTGTTCTTGCTCACACTTTCTATGTTCTTTCTCACACTTTCTATGTTCTTGCTCACACTTTCTATGTTCTTGCTCACACTTTCTATGTGATCATTATTGTATTCTCGTCTTGTGTTCTTGCTCACACTTTCTATGTTCTTGCTCACACTTTCTTTGTTCTTGCTCACACTTTCTATGTTCTTGCTCACACTTTCTATGTTCTTGCTCACACTTTGTATGTTCTCGCTCACACTTTCTATTTCTTGCTCACACTTTCTACGTGATCATTATTGTATTCTTGTCTTGTGTTCTTGCTCACACTTTCTATGTTCTTGCTCACACTTTCTATGTTCTTGCTCACACTTTCTCTGTTCCTGCTCACACTTTCTATGTTCTTGCTCACACTTTCTATGTTCTTGCTCCCACTGTCTATGTTCTTGCTCACACTTTCTATGTTCTTGCTCACACTTTCTATGTGATCAGTATTGTATTCTTGTCTTGTGTTCTTGCTCACACTTTCTATGTTCTTGCTCACACTTTCTATGAGATCAGTATTGTATTCTTGTCTTGTATTCTTGCTCACACTTTCTAAGTTCTTGCTCACACTTTCTATGAGATCAGTATTGTATTCTTGTCTTGTGTTCTTGCTCACACTTTCTATGTTCTTGCTCACACTTTCTATGTTCTTGCTCACACTTTCTATGTTCTTGCTCACACTTTCTATGTTCTTGCTCACACTTTCTATGTTCTTGCTCACACTTTCTATGTGATCAGTATTGTATTCTTGTCTTGTGTTCTTGCTCACACTTTCTATGTTCTTGCTTACACTTTCTATGTGGTCAGTATTTTATTCTTGTCTTGTGTTCTTGCTCACACTTTCTATGTTTTTGCTCACACTTTCTATGTTCTTGCTCACACTTTCTATGTTCTTGCTCACACTTTCTATGTTCTTGCTCACACTTTTTATGTTCTTGCTCACACTTTCTATGTGATCAGTATTGTATTCTTGTCTTGTGTTTTTGCTCACACTTTCTATGTTCTTGCTCACACTTTCTACGTTCTTGCTCACACTTTCTACGTTCTTGCTCACACTTTCTATGTTCTTGCTCATACTATCTATGTTCTTGCTCATACTTTCTATGTGATCAGTATTGTATTCTTGTCTTGGGTTCTTGCGCACACTTTCTATGTTCTTGCTCACACTTTCTATGTTCTTGCTCACATTTTCTATGTTCTTGCTCACACTTTCTATGTTCTTGCTCACACTTTCTATGTTCTTGCTCACACTTTGTATGTTCTTGCTCACACTTTCTATGTTCTTGCTCACACTTTGTATGTTCTTGCTCACATTTTCTATCTCATCTCATCATGTTCCTCTTGTACCTTGCGGTGTCGAGGTGAAGTATAAACTTCCTGAGAGTGCCCGGTTATGGGCTTCGTATATCGACATTCCCATGGATTCTGTTATTCCCTTCGTCCAACGTTTACGTGGTCGGCCTCTTCCTCTGTTTCCATCTGGTCTGTACATCATTGCTTGTTGTGGCATGCTGTTGACTGGTAGCCTACTTGCATGGCCAAACCATTTGACTTGCTGCTTTCTAATAAAATCTAGAGCAGCTTTAACCCCCACTTTAGTCCTGATTTCTTCATTTCTGATCTTATCTCTTCTTGATACGTTGAGTATTCTTCTCAGGAACCTCATTTCTGTTGTTGTGATTTTTCTTTTCTCTTTTTCTGTCATTGTCCAGGTTTGGCATTGGTAGCACAGAGTTGGTAGGAAGATTGTGTTGTAAAGTGCTTTCTTAGTAGTTATTGATACATGTTTGTTCTTTAGTATTGGTGCCATTTGTCCAATGAGTTGATTTGCCTTATTGCACCTATTTTCGATCTCGTCTTCTGATCTGCCATTTGATGATATTATACTTCCTAGGTACTTGAAGCTCTTTACTTGTTTCAAGGGATGTTCGTTTAGGTGAATTGTTGCTGTTTGTTCTTCTTTAGTTATAGTCATTACCTCTGTTTTGCTTGTGCTAATTTTCATGTTATGTTCCCTACACATTTCGTTTAGACTATTCATGTGGTCTTGTAATTCAGCTTCTGATTTTGCTATTAGTGCTTGGTCGTCCGCAAACAGGAGTTCTCTAATGGTTAGATTTACAGATGGTTCTTCTTCTGTGTTCTCGTCATCGGTATTCTTGCTGTCTCTGCTTGGCTGGTTTCTTTACATATGTTGTCTATATATGTTATGAACAAGAGAGGGGACAGGACACAACCTTGTCATACTCCAGATCTTATGGTGAAGGGTTCTGAGTGTCCTCCAGTTGCTCTCACTATGCATTCACTGTTGTTGTATAAACTTCTACATAGGTTTGTTAGATGTGTACTCACTCCATATTGTTTAAGGATTTCCCACAGCTTGTTTCTATCTACCCTATCAAATGCCTTTTCTTGGTCGACAAAGGCTAAGTAGAGTGTTTCATTGAATTCGATTGATTTTTCTATAAGTTGTCTAAGAGCAAAAATGGCGTCTGTGCATCCTTTGTTTTTCCTAAATCCAAGCTGCGTTTCGCTTAGCTGGGGTTCTAAAGTAGATCGTAATCTTTTTTCAAGAATTTTGCAAAGTATTTTCCCAGTATGACTCAACAGTGAAATGCATTGCCGGGTCGATAGCCGTTTGGGTCAGTCCGTTTATACTTCTTAGTTTTTCGACGAGCAGTATGAAGATCCCCTGCCGGCTTGCTAGGCCAGTCGCAGGTTTAGGACACTAATCTGACCACAGGGAGTCCATCCCCTATGGCGAGGCATAGCCCCGTTAGCCCATAACCTCGCGGTCATGGTTGCCCGGTCTGCACCACGTGGAGGTGGGGGTTGGCTTGTGTAGTCTGCGGGTCATCGGCAGGCTACTAATTTTCGCTCTTCACCCCTCCTGGGAGAGGCTAGCCGATCCTAACCCTGCTGGCTGCAGGGCCAGGCGCATTCCACACCTTACAGACATTTTCTATGTGATCGTTCATTATTTTATTCATTGACTTGTGTTCTTGCTCACACTTTCTATGTTCTTGCTCACACTTTCTATGTTCTTGCTCACACTTTCTATGTTCTTGCTCACACTTTCTATGTTCTTATTCACACTTTCTATGTGATCGTTATTTTATCCTTGTCTAATGTTCTTGCTCACACTTTCTATGTGATCGTTCATTATTTTATTTATTGACTTGTGTTCTTGTTCACACTTTCAATGTGATCGTTCTTTATTTTATTCCTGCGTTTTATTTCCTGTTTTCCTTCTAATTGTTCATTATTCCACTGCTTATGGTGTGTTAAACTTCGTATTTCGTGTTGTAATTCATATTTTCTATATATGTGTTCCACTCCATTGTTTTCTTAATATTCATTAATTTACTGCCTGTACTCTGTTTCATACAGCTATTGTGTTTTATTTCATACTGCTATTGTGTTTTATTTCATACTGCTATTGTGTTTCAGCACTCTCTTTATTATATTCAATGGAAGTGACTTATTACATAAGATACTTTACATTTTCTGAAATGCAGCTGTTGCCTGCCCTATTCTGTTCTTAATCTCTGTTGTACATCTTCCATCTGATGTTATAAATGTCCCTAGATATTTAGTTTAGTTTAGTTTAGTTTAGTCGACGGATCAACATCACGACATGCGGGTGTAACCCATAAGTGCTTCGTTCTACTCCTAACTCAAGCCTGAGTCCGGAGAATCTCAGCTCAGTGCACGAACTCCGTAGCACCAACGAGGATTCTGAAATACTTTGGGTAGATTTTTAACTCGTTGTTAGGCAACTCTTTTTCGATTTACAACTGTCAAGGGATTAGTTACGTGCGCAACAATACACACGGACGTCCGATCTCACTAACCAGAGACCAGGGAAAATTTTGTTACTAGAAGTCCACGTAAAAACATCCCGGCCCTCATCGGGGCTTGAACCCGGGACCTCCGGCACTTGAGGCGGACACCATACCTCGAGACCACTCATCCCCCTCCCCTAGGTATATAAAAATACCTAGGTATTTAAAATTATCCACTTGGTTAAGAATTTTCCCTTCTATTTCCATTTTACTATTTTGTGTCACCTCTTTCTTTGATAATACCATTGTGTCTGTTTACTTGATATTCAAGGAGAGGCCTTTCTTTGCACTCTTTATTACTAGTTAGTTTGTTATTAGTCAGTCAGTCAGTCAGTCAATCAGTCAGTCAGTCAGTCAGTCAGTCAGTCAGGTAGTTAGTTAGGTAGTTAGTCAGTCCAGCGGAATACCCGCAATTTATCTGAAACTTCTGGGAGCAGCCTGCAGAAGAACATCAGTCAGTCAGTCAGTCAGTCAGTCAGTCAGTCAGTCAGTCAGTCAGTCAGTCAGTCAGTCAGTCAGTTAGTCAGTCAGTTAGTTAGTTAGTTAGTTAGTTAGTTGGTTAGTTAGTTAGTTAGATAGTTAGTTAGTTAGTTAGATAGTTAGTTAGTTAGTTAGTTAGTTAGTTAGTTAGTTAGTTAGTTAGTTAGTTAGTTAGTCGACAGATCATCCTCATTGCACATCGAACCATTCAGTCCATAAGTGCTCGGATCCCCTCCTGAGCAAATCCTGCAGCGTGTAGCGGCTAACGACACCAGTTCTGTGTTGGTTTATTAATCTTCTTTGGCTTCATGCGTAGTGTTATAATTTTGCCACACCTCTTTTAACTTGCTGTTCTCACAGCCTGACCATGGTTGTAGATTCAGTCATAGCTTGGTTCTCTTACATGAGCATTCAGAATGTCAGCCTGGTCCATGCCTCGTCCACCTTCCACTATAACCCCACCTGCAAGCCTGTCAGCCTGCTCATTTCCTTGTACACCCGCATGCCCTGGCACGAAAATAAAACTAATATTTGCCAGCCGAGACCGCTCCAGATTGATTGATTGATTGATTTAGGAACCGACATCACAGCATTCGGGACATTCCCATAAGCGCTCCGTCCCCATCCCCAGCAGCCAGCGAAGAGTTCCAACACTAATAGTTCCAGTAGCAATCTGATTATATGTCCGTCTCGCCTTTCCTCTGAGCGTCGAGCGTCGGCCAGATCCCCTCGTCACACCTCGCTGTCTCATTCTTACCAGACTATGGTGATCCATCTGCTCCTCCGAGGTGTACACGTGCTCCCACAAGGCCGCAACCACGTCTGCCTTGTCATGCATCAATACTCCACCAAGTTTTGCCGAGCCAGCCAATCTGTCCGCCTGTTCATTCCCCAGCACACCAGCATGCCCAGGAGAAAAGATCCAGGTGATGCTTGCTACCCGTGACCTCCGAAGCGAAGCAAGCCACTCTGCACGAAGCTTGCCTGTTCTCACCCTTCTCAACATGCTTTCTGAGTCAGTTACAATCACAATGTGTGTATGTATCGTGTTTTCTATCCAGCGGAAAGCTGCACTGACCGCCTCCACCTCCATTAAGCTCCAGAGACAGCAACCACTCTCTTCGGATCCACCCCATCTCAATCTTCTTGAGTATACTCACTGAGTCACTAAGGACACATGCCCGATTGAATGTCTGTGTCTCGAGCCATGTTATTGCTTTACTTACTGTCATGACTTCCATAGTCAGGCTACTTGTGGTCAAAGCAAAAGCACCAGTGTCCTCCACAATTCTCCCTCCAGCCTGAGCCGTAAAGGCCCATGAACTTCTCACTCCTCGAACGACCGACCCATTCGTGTAAATGACAGCATCATCCTCTAAAGAATTCTCGAAGATCTGAGCCTGTACTCTCCGCCTCCACAGCAGCTGGATTTTCTTGTCTGCATTTCCTGTCTAGTTGGATGCAAACTGAAAAGGACGTACAGAACTCTGTTGTCCCACTCTTCGCCAGGTTCTAAGTCCTCAAGTGAACACACCTGTTGAAGAGTGTCTTCGGCTTGACCTTCCACGACTTTCATCTTTTTAACCTGCTGCCCTTTACCTTCTTAATCTCGCTATGCAGTGGATGTTGTGTGTTTTGCGTTGACTCTGAGATAGGCACGTGCTCGGCACATTTGTATTCCGTCCCTCATGGTTGGAAAGTCAAGAAGGTAGCGCATCGCCCCACTCCCCCCCCCACCACCCCCCCCCCCCCCCCCCCACCCACCCCCCCCCTCCAGCCATCGCATTTCACTATTCCCTAATATAATTATCTTCATTCTTTTCATTTTTTTTTCTTGATATTATCCACTTTTCCATTCTGGCTAAGTGTTCTGACATTCCATGCACCAAAATGTTGTGTATTTTTAACCTTTAATGTGAATACAATTGCTTGATGACGATCGGATATCACCTGTAGCGCATGATGTTCACTACCGGACGAAAAGATTCCACTGGAACCTCTTTTAGCATCGTTATCTTTATCCATTTAGTTTACAGGCATGATTGTTTTGGGAAAGTACATCGGCAGTTTCCCCTTGCCTTCCGCCGGTTTGTGTATGGTTGTGAACATATGAATCATAACACACATAGTCATAAATATTGCTCGTGTGCGGAGAGTTTGTTATCTCCTCCTAATTGCTAACTCTTCGGTAAATTTAAATATTAGTTTATTGTTCTTTGAATACAAAATACGAAATATGATCACACAGTCGCAATTTAACAGTTGTTGGGAGGGTGAGGGGGAGGGCTGGGGGCTTCCTGGAGATTGATAAACTCTCTTCTCCACCCGTATCTCTGTTTATTCATCTACTCGATGATAAACTCTCTTCTCCACCCGTATCTCTATGTATTCATCTACCCGATGATAAACTCTCTTCTCCACCCGTTTCTCTATGTATTCATCTACCCGATGATAAACTCTCTTCTCCACCCGTTTCTCTATGTATTCAGCTACCCGGTGTGCTAATGGTCTCTCCGTTCTTCCCATGTAGATAGAGTATTCACACATGGCTCAACATCTGCTCAACTGTCACCGAATTGCCGGCACAGAAAAGCCGTTGGACATGTTCTATACGGAGATTAACATGTTATGTGTGGAGATTAGAATTTTTATACAGAGATTAACATGTTCTATACGGAGATTAACATGTCATGTGTGGAGATTAGAATTTTTATACAGAGATTAACATGTTCTATACGGAGATTAACATGTTTATGTGTGGAGATTAGAATTTTTATACAGAGATTAACATGTTCTATACGGAGATTAACATGTTATGTGTGGAGATTAGAATTTTTATACAGAGATTAACATGTTCTATACGGAGATTAACATGTCATGTGTGGAGATTAGAATTTTTATACAGAGATTAACATGTTCTATACGGAGATTAACATGTTATGTGTGGAGATTAGAATTTTTATACAGAGATTAACATGTTCTATACGGAGATTAACATGTTATGTGTGGAGATTAGAATTTTTATACAGAGATTAACATGTTCTATACGGAGATTAACATGTTATGTGCAGAGATTATAATGTTTTATACAGAGATTAACATGTTCTATACGGAGATTAACATGTTATGTGTGGAGATTAGAATTTTTATACAGAGATTAACATGTTCTATACGGAGATTAACAGGTTCTATGCGGAGAATAACATGTTCTATACATAGATTAACATGTTCTATACGGAGATTAACACATTCTATACGGAGATTAACATGTTCTATACGGAGATTAACATGTTCAGTGTTGAGAATAACATGTTCAATACGGAGATTAAATTGTTCTATACGGAGATTAACATATTCTATACGGAGATTAACAAACGACCACTTAAATATGCCTCAGCTTCCGGCATGAGATGTTTGGACTTACAAGCGTTTCACAGGCAAGTCGATCGACTTCATTGCACCGGGTTTCTTCTTCTTCTTCTTTTTTTCGGACGTGATTGCGTTGAGTGTTTACATCAGAGCTGTATTCTTGCGCCGTTAGGCCGACATATCTGACTTCTGCGGGCATTTGTTGACCAGGTTAACCTTCCCGGGGTATCTTAGGAAGCTTGTATCTCACTGTTGTGGTGTGCACCGGGTTTTATCCCATATGGTTCGGTCTCTGTACGCAGTTGGTCCTGCCGAAAGCGTGGCACAAAGGACGAACTCCGTAGCTCCAGTAGCGACCGCCAGGAGTCTCCGAGGAAATACATTTGTGAATCTAACGGCCCGGCCCGGAGTCGAACCCGCAACTCTCGGTGTAACCACTTCGCCACGGAGACCTGTGTTCGACTTAGTAGTGAGGCTGCCAGCACCTCGGGAATAACAGTGCTCTATGCTCGACATTAGTAGCGAGGCTTTGAGCACTGAGCACTATGTTTGACATAGTAGTGAGGCTGTAAGATAACACTGCTCTATGTTTGACATAGTAGTGAGGCTGTAAGATAACATTGCTCTATGTTTGACATAGTAGTGAGGCTGTAAGATAACATTGCTCTATGTTTGACATAGTAGTGAGGCTGTAAGATAACATTGCTCTAGGTTTGACATTGTAGTGAGGCTGTAAGATAACATTGCTCTATGTTTGACATAGTAGTGAGGCTGTAAGATAGCATTGCTCTAGGTTTGACATAGTAGTGAGGCTGTAAGATAACATTGCTCTATGTTTGACATAGTAGTGAGGCTGTAAGATAACATTGCTCTATGTTTGACATAGTAGTGAGGCTGTAAGATAACATTGCTCTATGTTTGACATAGTAGTGAGGCTGTAAGATAACATTGCTCTATGTTTGACATAGTAGTGAGGCTGTAAGATAGCATTGCTCTAGGTTTGACATAGTAGTGAGATTGTAAGATAACATTGTTCTATGTTTGACATAGTAGTGAGGCTGTAAGATAACATTGCTCTAGGTTTGACATAGTAGTGAGGCTGTAAGATAACGTTGTTCTATGTTTGACTTTGTAGTGAGGCTGTAGAGATAACAGTGCTCTATGTTCGACTTTACCAGAAATAAGTCAGTCCGTTATGAAATGATATACTCGAATAAGGGAGGAATAAGTCGGTCTGTCGATAAATAATGTACTCGAATAAGGGAGGAATAAGTCGGTCTGTCGATAAATAATGTACTCGATTAAGGGAGGAATAAGTCGGTCTGTCGATAAATAATGTACTCGATTAAGGGAGGAATAAGTCGGTCTGTCGATAAATAATGTACTCGATTAAGCGAAGAATAGATAAGTCCGTCGTGAACAAATTTACTCGATTACAAAATGTGAGATGTAAGTCATCCGTGTACATCTGTGATGGACATACTCTCTCTCTCTCTCTCTCTCTCTCTCTCTCTCTCTCTCTCTCTCTCTCTCTCTCTCTCTCTCTCTCTCTCCTCTCTCTCTCTCTCCCCTCTCTCTCTCCTCTCTCTCCCTCTCTCTCTCTCTGTCTCTCTCACACACACACACTCACTCACTCACTCACTCACACACACATACACACACTCACACACACACTCACACACGCAAACGCACACACTCACTCATACACACACTAACGCACACACACACACGCCCGCATGCACGCACACACTCACTCATACACACACTGACCCACAAGTGTCCTCCTCCCGTCAGTGGGCCGCGACTGCATCAAGCTGCACGTGACCGGATGCTACAGCTTCAGGCTCAAGGGCCGGTTCACGGCCGAGGTGGCCGAGGCACAGCTGTGGCTGTACAAGATGGAAGACCCCGGTGACATCGCTGGTCAGACATTCACAATCTACGAGCTAGAGCGTCTGAAAAGGTAGGCAAACCCCGACATCAGGTCAGTGTAGGCAAACCCCGACATCAGGTCAGTGTAGGCAAACCCCGACATCAGGTCAGTGTAGGCAAACCCCGACATCAGGTCAGTGTAGGCAAACCCCGACATCAGGTCAGTGTAGGCAAACCCCGACATCAGGTCAGTGTAGGCAAACCCCGACATCAGGTCAGTGTAGGCAAACCCCGACATCGGTCAGTGTAGGCAAAACCCCGACATCAGGTCAGTGTAGGCAAACCCCGACATCAGGTCAGTGTAGGCAACACCCCGACATCATGGTCAGTGTAGGCAAACCCCGACATCAGGTCAGTGTAGGCAAACCCCGACATCAGGTCAGTGTAGGCAAACCCCGACATCAGGTCAGTGTAGGCAAACCCCGACATCAGGTCAGTGTAGGCAAACCCCGACATCAGGTCAGTGTAGGCAAACCCCGACATCAGGTCAGTGTAGGCAAACCCCGACATCAGGTCAGTGTAGACACAGTTCGACATTACCTCAGTGTAGACACAACCCGACATCAGCTCAGTGTAGGCACAACCCGACATCAGCTCAGTGTAATCATGATCCGCCTGTTCTGTGGCATAGTTACATACTTATCTCAAACGGTCCCAATAGTCTGTGACATATTTAGATACTTACCATAAATATTCAAAATGTTCTGTGACATGCTTATATGCTTACACCAGACAATTTATATGATATGTGACATACTGATATGCTTACATCAGATAGTCCCAATGTTCTGTGACATGCTTATATACTTACATCAGGAAGTCCCAATGTTCTGTGACATAATATTTACTTACATCAGGTAGTCCCAATGTTCTGTGACATGCTTATATGCTTACATCAGGTAGTCCCAATGTTCTGTGACATGCTTATATGCTTACATCAGATAGTCCCAATGTTCTGTGACATAATATTTACTTACATCAGGTAGTCCCAATGTTCTGTGACATAATATTTACTTACATCAGACAGTCCCAATGTTCTGTGACATGCTTATATGCTTACATCAGGAAGTCCCAATGTTCTGTGACATAATATTTACTTACATAAGGTAGTCCCAATGTTCTGTGACATGCTTATATGCTTACATCAGGTAGTCCCAATGTTCTGTGACATACTTATATGTTTACATCAGATAGTCCCAATGTTCTGTGACATAATATTTACTTACATCAGGTAGTCCCAATGTTCTGTGACATACTTATATGCTTACATCAGATAGTCCCAATGTTCTGTGACATAATATTTACTTACATCAGGTATTCCCAATGTTCTGTGACATAATATTTACTTACATCAGATAGTCCCAATGTTCTGTGACATAATATTTACTTACATCAGGTAGTCCCAATGTTCTGTGACATAATATTTACTTACATCAGATAGTCCCAATGTTCTGTGACATAATATTTACTTACATCAGATAGTCCCAATGTACTGTGACATAATATTTACTTACATCAGGTAGTCCCAATGTTCTGTGACATACTTATATGCTTACATCAGATAGTCCCAATGTTCTGTTACATAATATTTACTTACATCAGATAGTCCCAATGTTCTGTGACATAATATTTACTTACATCAGGTAGTCCCAATGTTCTGTGACATAATATTACTTACATCAGGTAGTCCCAATGTTCTGTGACATAATATTTACTTACATCAGATAGTCCCAATGTTCTGTGACATAATATTTACTTACATCAGATAGTCCCAATGTTCTGTGACATAATATTTACTTACATCAGATAGTCCCAATGTTCTGTGACATAATATTTACTTACATCAGGTAGTCCCAATGTTCTGTGACATGCTTATATGTTTACATCAGATAGTCCCAATGTTATGTGACATACTTATATTCTTACATCTGATAGTCCCGATATTGTGTGACATGCGAATATGTATAACTCATATAGTCCCAACAACGTTAGACAGGTGCTGATAGCTGTAGACAACAACGTTAGACAGGTGCTGATAGCTGTAGACAACAACGTTAGACAGGTGCTGATAGCTGTAGACAACAACATTAGACAGGTGCTGATAGCTGTAGACAACAACGTTAGACAGTTGCTGATAGCTGTAGACAACAACATTAGACAGGTGCTGATAGCTGTAGACAACAACATTAGACAGGTGCTGGGTTATTGTTGTCATACTGAACTGTTTCTGCTTGACCAGTGGCCGGCTATCTCACAGCAGCATGATAGCCAGCGTGGACACGATGACCACACAAGGCTGGGTGGTGCTGAACGTCACCAGGTCGCTGTTGAAATGGTTGGACAAGAGGAAAGGTACCAAGGTGGTGGCCATCAGGTGTGTGACCTGTGTCAGTAGAGGACATCGGGCTCTGTACGGAGCCAAGGTAAGATCTTGTCATTGCGCATGTCAGTCAACACATGTCTGTGATTTAGTTTATGATTTAGACATGCACGCAGTCACAGACATACAGTACATCAAATGCGAGTGTATATTAGTGATGTACTGTATGTCTCTAGCGGGGTGCATGTCTGTGATGTACTGTATATCTGTGACGGGTTGCATGTCTGTGATATACCGTATGTATGTGACGGGGTGCATGTCTGTGATATACCGTATGTTTGTGACGGGGTGCATGTCTGTGATATACCGTATGTTTGTGACGGGGTGCATGTCTGTGATATACCGTATGTTTGTGACGGGGTGCATGTCTGTGATATACCGTATGTTTGTGACGGGGTGCATGTCTGTGACGGGGTGCATGTCTGTGATATACCGTATGTTTGTGACGGGGTGCATGTCTGTGATATAACGTATGTTTGTGGCTGGGTGCATGTCTGTGATATACCGTATGTTTGTGACGGGGTGCATGTCTGTGATATAACGTATGTTTGTGACGGGGTGCATGTCTGTGACGGGGTGCATGTCTGTGATATAACGGATGTCTGTGACGGGGTGCATGTCTGTGACGGGGTGCATGTCTGTGACGGGGTGCATGTTGTGAGGTCATGTTGTGACGGGGTGCATGTCTGTGACGGGGTGCATGTCTGTGACGGGGTGCATGTCTGTGACGGGGTGCATGTCTGTGATATACCGTATGTTTGTGACGGGGTGCATGTCTGTGACGGGGTGCATGTCTGTGACGGGGTGCATGTCTGTGACGGGGTGCATGTCTGTGACGGGGTGCATGTCTGTGACGGGGTGCATGTCTGTGACGGGGTGCATGTCTGTGATATAACGTATGTTTGTTACGGGGTGCATGTCTGTGACGGGGTGCATGTCTGTGACGGGGTGCATGTCTGTGATATACGTATGTTTGTGACGGGGTGTTGACGGTGCATGTCTGTGACGGGGTGCATGTCTGTGACGGGGTTGCTGTGCGGGGTGCATGTCGTGATATACCGTATGTTTGTGACGGGGTGCATGTCTGTGATTTAGCGTATGTCTGTGAGGGGTGCATGTCTTGACGGGGTGCATGATCTGTGGGCGGGGTGCATGTCTGTGACGGGGTGCATGTTGTGACGGGGTGCATGTCTGTGATATACGTATGTTTGTGCGGGGTGCATGTCTGTGATATACGTATGTTTGTGACGGGTGCATGTCTGTGATATACGCGTATGTTTGTGACGGGGTGCATGTCTGTGACGGGGTGCATGTCTGTGATATACCGTATGTCTGTGACGGGGTGCATGTCTGTGACGGGGTGCATGTCTGTGACGGGGTGCATCTGTGTTCGAGTTTGTGACGGGGTGCATGTCTGTGACGGGGTGCATGTCTGTGACGGGGTGCATGTCTGTGATATACCGTATGTTGTGGCGGGGTGCATGTCTGTGACGGGGTGCATGTCTGTGACGGGGTGCATGTCTGTGTACGGGTGCATGTCTGTGACGGGGTGCATGTCTGTGACGGGGTGCATGTCTGTGACGGGGTGCATGTCTGTGATATAACGTATGTCTGTGACGGGGTGCATGTCTGTGACGGGGTGGCATGTCTGTGACGGGGTGCATGTCTGTGACGGTATTGACGGGGTGCATGTCTGTGATATACCGTATGTTTGTGACGGGGTGCATGTCTGTGACGGGGTGCATGTCTGTGACGGGGTGCTGTCTGTGACGGGGTGCATGTCTGTGACGGGGTGCATGTCTGTGATGTACCGTATGTCTGTGACGGGGTGCATGTCTGTGACGGGGTGCATGTCTGTGATGTACCGTATGTTTGTGGCGGGGTGCATGTCTGTGATATACCGTATGTTTGTGGCGGGGTGCATGTCTGTGATATAACGTATGTTTGTGGCGGAGTGCATGTCTGTGACGGGGTGCATGTCTGTGATATACCGTATGTTTGTGGCGGGGTGCATGTCTGTGATATACCGTATGTTTGTGGCGGGGTGCATGTCTGTGATATAACGTATGTTTGTGGCGGGGTGCATGTCTGTGATGTACCGTATGTTTGTGACGGGGTGCATGTCTGTGATATACCGTATGTTTGTGACGGGGTGCATGTCTGTGACGGGGTGCATGTCTGTGATGTACCGTATGTTTGTGGCGGGGTGCATGTCTGTGACGGGGTGCATGTCTGTGACGGGGTGCATGTCTGTGACGGGGTGCATGTCTGTGACGGGGTGCATGTCTGTGATGGGGTGCATGTCTGTGACGGGGTGCATGTCTGTGATATACCGTATGTATGTGACGGGGTGCATGTCTGTGACGGGGTGCATGTCTGTGATATAACGTATGTATGTGACGGGGTGCATGTTTGTGACGGGGTGCATGTCTGTGACGGGGTGCATGTCTGTGATATAACGTATGTATGTGACGGGGTGCATGTTTGTGACGGGGTGCATGTCTATGATATACCGTATGTCTGTGACGGGGTGCATGTCTGTGATATACCGTATGTCTGTGACGGGGTGCATGTCTGTGATATACCGTATGTCTGTGACGGGGTGCATGTCTATGATATACCGTATGTCTGTGACGGGGTGCATGTCTGTGATATAACGTATGTCTGTGACGGGGTGCATGTCTGTGATATACCGTATGTCTGTGATGGGGTGCATGTCTATGATATACCGTATGTCTGTGACGGGGTGCATGTCTATGATATACCGTATGTCTGTGACGGGGTGCATGTCTGTGATATACCATATGTCTGTGACGGGGTGCATGTCTGTGATATACCGTATGTCTGTGACGGGGTGCATGTCTGTGATATACCGTATGTCTGTGACGGGGTGCATGTCTGTGATATACCGTATGTTTGTGGCGGGGTGCATGTCTGTGATATACCGTATGTTTGTGGCGGGGTGCATGTCTGTGATATAACGTATGTCTGTGACGGGGTGCATGTCTGTGATATAACGTATGTCTGTGACGGGGTGCATGTCTGTGATATACCGTATGTCTGTGACGGGGTGCATGTCTGTGATATACCGTATGTTTGTGGCTGGGTGCATGTCTGTGATATACCGTATGTTTGTGGCTGGGTGCATGTCTGTGGGGGTGCGTTACGGGTGATGTTGTGACGGGGTGCATGTTGTGACGGGGTGCATGTTGCTGGGTGCATGTCTGTGGTGGGTGCATGTCTGTGACGGGGTGCATGTCTGTGACGGGGTGCATGTCTGAGGGGTGCATGTCGGGGTGCATGTCTGTGGTGGGTGCATGTCTGTGACGGGGTGTGTCTGTGACGGGGTATCTGTGACGGGGGCATGTCTGTGATACCGTATGTTGGGGGTGATGTCTGTGATATACCGTATGTTGTGACGGGGTGCATGTCTGTGATATACCGTATGTTGTGATGGGGTGCATGTCTGTGATATACCGTATGTCTGTGACGGGGTGCATGTCTGTGATATACCGTATGTCTGTGGGGGTGCATGTCTGTGATATACCGTATGTTGTGACGGGGTGCATGTCTGTGATATACCGGGTGTGTCTGTGACGGGGTGCATGTCTGTGATACGGTATGTCTGTGACGGGGTGTGTCTGTGATACGTATGTTGTCTGGTATGTCTGTGATAACGTGTTTCTGTGGGGGTGCATGTCTGTGATATACCGTATGTTTGTACGGGGTGCATGTCTGTGATATACCGTATGTTGTGACGGGGTGATGTCTGTGATATACCTGTGTGGTGGGGTGCATGTCTGTATATACCGATTTGTGGCGGGGGCATGTCTGTTATACCGTATGTTTGTGGGGGTGCATGTCTGTGACGGGGTATGTCTGTGAGGCGCATGTCTGTGACGGGGTATGTCTGTGATGGTCATGTTGTGATCTATTTGTGGGGGTGCATGTCTGTGACGGGGGCATGTCTGTGACGGGGGCATGTCTGTGCGGGGTGCATGTCTGTGGGGGTGCATGTCTGTGAACGGGGTGATGTGTGGCGGGTGCATGTTTGGGGGGTGTGTCTGTGACGGGGCATGTCTGTGGGGGAGCATGTCTGTGTGGGTGTGTCTGTGTATACCGTATGTTGTGACGGGGTGCATGCTGTGACCGTATGTTTGTGGGGGTGCATGTCTGTGATATACCGTATGTTTGTGGCTGGGGTGCATTCTGTATATACGTATGTTTGTGGGGGGGTCTGTGATATACCGTATGTTTGTGACGGGGTGCATGTCTGTGATATACCGTATGTTTGTGACGGGGTGTGTCTGTGTGATGTTGTGCGGGTGCTGTCTGTGATATACCGTATGTTGGGTGGTGCATGTCTGGATATACCGATGTTTGGTAGGGTGCATGTCTGTGATTGGGGTGCATGTCTGTGATATACCGTATGTTTGTGACGGGGTGCATGTCTGTGACGGGGTGCATGTCTGTGTCGTGGTTGGCGTCTGTGACGGGGTGCATGTTGTGATATACCGTATGTTTGTGACGGGGTGCATGTCTTGATATACCGTATGTGTGGCGGGGCATGTCTGTGCGGGGATGCTCTGGTTGAGGGGTGCATGTCTGTGATATCGTATGTTTGTGACGGGGCGATGTTGTGTCCGTTGTTTGGCTGGGTGCATGTCTGTGACCGGGTGCATGTCTGTGAGGGGTGCATGTCTGTGACGGGGTGCATGTCTGTGATATACCGTATGTTTGTGACGGGGTGCATGTCTGTGATATACCGTATGTTGTGTGGCGGGTGCATGTCTGTACGGGTATGTTGTGACGGGGCATGTCTGTGACGGGGCATGTCTGTGATATCGTATGTTTGTGACGGGGTGCATGTACGTGTTTGTGGGGTGCATGTCGGTACCGGTGCATGTCTGTGGCGGGGTGCTGTCTGACGTGTGGGGTGCATGTCTGTGATATACCGTATGTTGTGACGGGGTGCATGTCTGTGATTAGCGGGGGGTGTTTGTGGGGGTGTGCTGTGATACCGTTGTTTGGGGTGCATGTCTGTGGGTGCATGTCTGTGACGGGGGCATGTCTGTCGGGGTATGTCTGTGATGTACCGTATGTGTGTGGGGTGCATGTTGTGGTGGGTCATGTTGATGACGGGGTGCATGTCTGTGAGGGGTGCATGTCTGTGATCCGTATGTTTGTGCGGGGTGCATGTCTGTGACGTTGTGGGGGTGCATGTCTGTGTGACGTTGTTGTGACGATGTCTGTGACGGGGTGCATGTCTGTGACGGGGTGCATGTCTGTGATGTACCGTATGTTGTGACGGGGTGCATGTCTGTGACGGGTGCATGCTGTGACGGGGTGATGCTGTGACGGGGTGCATGTCTGTGAGGGCGATGTCTTGACGGGGTATGTCTATGATACAGGTGATGTCTGCGTGTCATGTCGTATATCGGTGCATGTCTGTGATATCGTATTTTGTGACAGGGTGATGTCTGGATATACCGATGTTTGTGACGGGGTGCATGTCTGTGATATACCGTATGTTTGTCGGGGTGCATGTGTGTATACCGTATGTTTGTGGGTGCATGTCTGTGTATACCGTATGTTTGTGGTGGTGCTGTGTGACGGGGTGCATGTCTGTGGGGGTGCATGTCTGTGTATGTATGTTTGTGCGGGTGATTGTGTATGTATGTGTGGGGGGCTGTCTGTGATATCTGTTGTGGTGGGTGCTGTCTGTGTATGTATGTGGTATGTTCTGTGTAGGTGATGTCTGTACGGGGTGCATGTCTGTGATGTACATGTTGTGTATAGGGTGTATGTCTGTGAGGGTGCATGTTTGATTATGTTGTCTGTGAGGGTGCATGTCTGTGATATCTGTATGTCGGTGTGTGCATGCTGGGTGTATGTCTGTGATGTCTGTGATTCTGTATGTCGTGTAGGTGTTCTGTGATTACCGTATGTTTGTGGCGGGGTGCATGTCTGTGACCGTGTGTGCGGGTGCATGTTGTGATAAACGTATGTCTGTGACGGGGTGCATGTTCGATTTTGTGGGGGTGATGTGAGTGTGATATACGTATGTCTGTGAGGGGTGAGTCTGTGATATACGTTGATGTGAGGGTGATGTGTGATTACGTATGTCGGTGAGTGTGAGTTGTGATTCGTAGTCTGTGAGGGTGCATGTCTGTATATGTTGTCTGTGAGGGGTGCATGTCTGTGATACGGTTGATGTGGCGGGGTCATGTCTGTGATTCTATGTTGTGGCGGGGTGATGTCTGTGACGGGGTGATGTCTGTGAGGATGTCTGTGCGGGGTGCATGTCTGTGATATACCGTATGTTTGTGACGGGGTGCATGTCTGTGAGGTATGTTGTGTGTATGTCTGTGACGGGGTGCATGTCTTGTGATATACGTATTTTGTGGCGGGGTTGTCTGTGATATACCGTATGTTTGATGTCTGTGAATACGTATGTTGTGCGGGTGCATGTCTATGCGGGGTGCATGTCTGTGAGGTGCATGTCTGTGATGGTATGTCTGTGATACGTATGTTGTGATGGTATGTCTTGTGGCGGGGTGCATGTCTGTGACGGGGTGCATGTCTGTGACGGGGTGCATGTCTGTGACGGGGTGCATGTCTGTGGGGGGGTGCATGTATGTGGGGGGGTGCATGTCTTGACGGGGTGCATGTCTGTGACGGGGTGCATGTCTGTGAAACCGGGATGTTGTGGGTGGGGCATGTATGTGATAACCTATGTTTGTGACGGGTGCATGTCTGATATACCGTATGTCTTTTGTGGTGCATGTCTGTATAACCGGGATGTCTTTTGAGGTACTGTCTGTCATATAACGGGATGTCTTTTGCGGGGTTAAAGTATGTGATATACCCTATGTCTTTTGACGGGGTGCATGTCTGTGATATACCGTATGTTTGTGACGGGGTGCATGTCTGTGACGGGTATGTCTTTTGACGGGGTGCATGTCTGTGATATACCGTATGTCTTTTGATGGGTGTATGTCTGATAGGGTGCATACTTCTGGATATTACTGTATGTCTGTGATAGGGTTGCATGTCTTGTGATATGCTGTATGTCTGTGATAGTGTGCATGTTCTGTGATTATACTGTATGTCTGTGAGGCTAGGGTGTATGTCTGGATGTACTGTACTGTCTGTGATAGGTTGTATCGTCTGTGAATATACCGTCTGGTTTGTGGCGGGGTGCATGTCTGTGATATACCGTATGTTTGTGGCGGGGTGCATGTCTGTACATATTAACGTAATGTCTGTGGCCGGGGTGCATGTCTGAGATATAACGTATGTCTGTGACGGGGTGCATGTCTTGTGATATAACCGTCCATTTTTCTGTGACGGGAGTGCATGTCTATGATATAACGTAATGTATGTGACGGGGTGCATTGTCTTTGCTATACCGTATGTCTGTGACGGGTTGCATGTCTGTGATATACCGTATGTCTGTGACGGGGTGCATGTCTGTGATATACCGTATGTCTGTGACGGGGTGCATGTCTGTGATATACCGTATGTTTGTGGCGGGGTGCATGTCTGTGATATACCGTATGTTTGTGGCGGGGTGCATGTCTGTGACGGGGTGCATGTCTGTGATATACCGTATGTTTGTGGCGGGGTGCATGTCTGTGATATACCGTATGTTTGTGACGGGGTGCATGTCTGTGATATACCGTATGTTTGTGGCTGGGTGCATGTCTGTGACGGGGTGCATGTCTGTGACGGGGTGCATGTCTGTGATATACTGTATGTTTGTGGCGGGGTGCATGTCTGTGATATACCGTATGTTTGTGGCTGGGTGCATGTCTGTGACGGGGTGCATGTCTGTGACGGGGTGCATGTCTGTGACCAGGTGCATGTCTGTGACGGGGTGCATGTCTGTGATATACCGTATGTTTGTGGCTGGGTGCATGTCTGTGACGGGGTGCATGTCTGTGACGGGGTGCATGTCTGTGACGGGGTGCATGTCTGTGACGGGGTGCATGTCTGTGGCGGGGTGCATGTCTGTGGCGGGGTGCATGTCTTTGACGGGGTGCATGTCTGTGACGGGGTGCATGTCTGTGATATACCGTATGTTTGTGGCTGGGTGCATGTCTGTGATATACCTATGTTTGTGACGGGGTGCATGTCTGTGATATACCGTATGTTTGTGGCTGGGTGCATGTCTGTGATATACCGTATGTTTGTGACGGGGTGCATGTCTGTGATATACCGTATGTTTGTGGCGGGGTGCATGTCTGTGATATACCGTATGTTTGTGACGGGGTGCATGTCTGTGATATACCGTATGTTTGTGGCTGGGTGCATGTCTGTGACGGGGTGCATGTCTGTGACGGGGTGCATGTCTGTGATATACCGTATGTTTGTGGCGGGGTGCATGTCTGTGATATACCGTATGTTTGTGACGGGGTGCATGTCTGTGATATACCGTATGTTTGTGGCTGGGTGCATGTCTGTGATATACCGTATGTTTGTGGCTGGGTGCATGTCTGTGACGGGGTGCATGTCTGTGACGGGGTGCATGTCTGTGACGGGGTGCATGTCTGTGATATACCGTATGTTTGTGACGGGGTGCATGTCTTTGATATACCGTATGTTTGTGGCTGGGTGCATGTCTGTGACCGGGTGCATGTCTGTGACGGGGTGCATGTCTGTGACGGGGTGCATGTCTGTGATATACCGTATGTTTGTGACGGGGTGCATGTCTGTGATATACCGTATGTTTGTGGCTGGGTGCATGTCTGTGACCGGGTGCATGTCTGTGACGGGGTGCATGTCTGTGACGGGGTGCATGTCTGTGATATACCGTATGTTTGTGACGGTGTGCATGTCTGTGATATACCGTATGTTTGTGGCTGGGTGCATGTCTGTGACGGGGTGCATGTCTGTGACGGGGTGCATTTCTGTGACGGGGTGCATGTCTGTGATGTACCGTATGTTTGTGACGGGGTGCATGTCTGTGACGGGGTGAATGTCTGTGACGGGGTGCATGTCTGTGATATACCGTATGTTTGTGGTGGGGTGCATGTCTGTGACGGGGTGCATGTCTGTGACGGGGTGCATGTCTGTGACGGGGTGCATGTCTGTGACGGGGTGAATGTCTGTGACGGGGTGAATGTCTGTGACGGGGTGAATGTCTGTGACGGGGTGCATGTCTGTGATATACCTATGTTTGTGGCGGGGTGCATGTTTGTGACGGGGTGCATGTCTGTGATATACCGTATGTTTGTGACGGGGTGCATGTCTGTGATATACCGTATGTTTGTGGCGGGGTGCATGTCTGTGATATACCGTATGTTTGTGACGGGGTGCATGTCTGTGATATACCGTATGTTTGTGGCTGGGTGCATGTCTATGACGGGGTGCATGTCTGTGACGGGGTGCATGTCTGTGATATACCGTATGTTTGTGACGGGGTGCATGTCTGTGATATACCGTATGTTTGTGGCTGGGTGCATGTCTGTGACGGGGTGCATGTCTGTGACGGGGTGCATGTCTGTGACAGGGTGCATGTCTGTGATGTACCGTATGTATGTGACGGGGTGCATGTCTGTGATGTACCGTATGTTTGTAGCGGGGTGCATGTCTGTGACGGGGTGCATGTCTGTGATGTACCGTATGTCTACAACGGGTGCATGTCTGTGATATACTGTATGTCAGTGATAAGGTGCATGTCTGTGATGTACCGTATGTCTATAACGGGTGCATGTCTGTGATATACTGTATGTCAGTGATAAGGTGCATGTCTGTGATATACTGTATGTCTGTGACGGGGTGCATGTCTGTGACGGGGTGCATGTCTGTGATATACCGTATGTTTGTGACGGGGTGCATGTCTGTGATATACCGTATGTTTGTGACGGGGTGCATGTCTGTGATATACTGTATGTCTGTGATAGGGTGCATGTCTGTGATATACTGTATGTCTGTGATAGGGTGTATGTCTGTGATGTACTGTATGTCTGTGATAGGGTGCATGTCTGTGATATACTGTATGTCTGTGATAGGGTGCATGTCTGTGATATACTGTATGTCTGTGATATACTGTATGACTGTGATAGGGTGTATGTCTGTGATAGGGTGTATGTCTGTGATATACTGTATGCCTGTGATAGGGTGTATGTCTGTGATATACTGTATGTCTGTGATATACTGTATGTCTGTGATAGGGTGTATGTCTGTGATAGGGTGCATATCTGGGATATACTGTATGTCTGTGATAGGGTGCATGTCTGTGATATGCTGTATGTCTGTGATAGGGTGCATGTCTGTGATATACTGTATGTCTGTGATAGGGTGTATGTCTGTGATGTACTGTATGTCTGTGATAGGGTGTATGTCTGTGATAGGGTGCATGTCTGTGATATACTGTATGTCTGTGATAGGGTGTATGTCTGTGATAGGGTGCATATCTGGGATATACTGTATGTCTGTGATAGGGGTGCATGTCTGTGATATGCTGTATGTCTGTGATAGGGTGCATGTCTGTGATATACTGTATGTCTGTGATAGGGTGTATGTCTGTGATGTACTGTATGTCTGTGATAGGGTGTATGTCTGTGATATGGTGCATTTCTGTGATATACTGTCTGTCTGTGATAGGGTGCATGTCTGTGATATACTGTATGTCTGTGATAGGGTGCATGTCTGTGATATACTGTATGTCTGTGATAGGGTGCATGTCTGTGATATACTGTATGTCTGTGATAGGGTGCATGTCTGTGATATACTGTATGTCTGTGATATGGTGCATGTCTGTGATATACTGTATGTCTGTGATAGGGTGCATGTCTGTGATATACTGTATGTCTGTGATAGGGTGCATGTCTGTGATATACTGTATGTCTGTGATAGGGTGCATGTCTGTGATATACTGTATGTCTGTGATAGGGTGCATGTCTGTGATATACTGTATGTCTGTGATAGGGTGCATGTCTGTGATATACTTTATGTCTGTGATAGGGTGTATGTCTGTGATGTACTGTATGTCTGTGATCGGGTGTATGTCTGTGATAGGGTGCATGTCTGTGATATACTGTATGTCTGTGATAGGGTGCATGTCTGTGATGTACTGTATGTCTGTGATAGGGTGTATGTCAGTGATAGGGTGCTTGTCTGTGATATACTGTATGTCTGTGATAGGGTGCATGTCTGTGATATACTGTATGTCTGTGATAGGGTGTATGTCTGTGATGTATTGTATGTCTGTGATAGGGTGTATGTCAGTGATATACTGTATTTCTGTGATAGGGTGTATGTCAGTGATAGGGTGCATGTCTGTGATATACTGTATGTCTGTGATAGGGTGTATGTCTGTGATATACTGTATGTCTGTGATAGGGTGCATGTCTGTGATATACTGTATGTCTGTGATAGGGTGTATGTCAGTGATAGGGTGCATGTCTGTGATATACTGTATGTCTGTGATAGGGTGTATGTCTGTGATAGGGTGCATGTCTGTGATATACTGTATGTCTGTGATAGGGTGCATGTCTGTGATATACTGTATGTCTGTGATAGGGTGTATGTCTGTGATGTACTGTATGTCTGTGATAGGGTATATGTCTGTGATAGGGTGCATGTCTGTGATATACTGTATGTCTGTGATAGGGTGCATGTCTGTGATATACTGTATGTCTGTGATAGGGTGCATGTCTGTGATATACTGTATGTCTGTGATAGGGTGCATGTCTGTGATATACTGTATGTCTGTGATAGGGTGTATGTATGTGATGTACTGTATGTCTGTGATAGGGTGTATGTCTGTGATAGGGTGCATGTCTGTGATATACTGTATGTCTGTAATAGGGTGCATGTCTGTGATGTACTGTATGTCTGTGATAGGGTGTATGTCAGTGATAGGGTGCATGTCTGTGATATACTGTATGTCTGTGATAGGGTGCATGTCTGTGATATACTGTATGTCTGTGATAGGGTGTATGTCTGTGATGTACTGTATGTCTGTGATAGGGTGTATGTCAGTGAAATACTGTATGTCTGTGATAGGGTGTATGTCAGTGATAGGGTGCATGTCTGTGATATACTGTATGTCTGTGATAGGGTGTATGTCTGTGATATACTGTATGTCTGTGATAGGGTGCATGTCTGTGATATACTGTATGTCTGTGATAGGGTGTATGTCAGTGATAGGGTGCATGTCTGTGATATACTGTATGTCTGTGATAGGGTGTATGTCTGTGATAGGGTGCATGTCTGTGATATACTGTATGTCTGTGATAGGGTGTATGTCTGTGATAGGGTGTATGTCAGTGATAGGGTGTATGTCTGTGATATACTGTATGTCTGTGATAGGGTGCGTGTCTGTGATATACTGTTTGTCAGTGATAGGGTGCATGTCTGTGATATACTGTATGTCTGTGATAGGGTGTATGTCTGTGATATACTGTATGTCTGTGATAGGGTGTATGTCTGTGATATACTGTATGTCTGTGATAAGGTGTATGTCTGTGATAGGGTGTATGTCTGTGATAGGGTGCATGTCTATGATATACTGTATGTCTGTGATATACTGTATGTCTGTGATAGGGTGCATGTCTGTGATATACAGTATGTCTGTGATAGGGTGTATGTCTGTGATAGGGTGTATGTCTGTGATATACTGTATGTCAGTGATAGGGTGTATGTCTGTGATATACTGTATGTCTGTGATAGGGTGTATGTCTGTGATATACTGTATGTCTGTGATAGGGTGTATGTCTGTGATATACTGTATGTCTGTGATAGGGTGAATGTCTGTGATATACTGTATGTCAGTGATAGGGTGCATGTCTGTGATATACTGTATGTCAGTGATAGGGTGCATGTCTGTGATATACTGTATGTCTGTGATAGGGTGTATGTCTGTGATATACTGTATGTCTGTGATAGGGTGTATGTCTGTGATATACTGTATTCTGTGATAGGGTGCATGTCTGTGATATACTGTATGTATGTGATAGGGTGCATGTCTGTGATATACTGTATGTCTGTGATAGGGTGTATGTCAGTGATAGGGTGCATGTCTGTGATATACTGTATGTCTGTGATAGGGTGTATGTCTGTGATAGGGTGTATGTCTGTGATAGGGTGTATGTCAGTGATAGGGTGTATGGCTGTGATATACTGTATGTTTGTGATAGGGTGCATGTCTGTGATATACTGTATGTCTGTGATAGTGTGCATGTATGTGATATACTGTATGTCTGTGATAGGGTGCATGTCTGTAAAATACTGTATGTCTGTGATAGGGTGCATGTCTGTGATCCACTGTATGTCTGTGATAGGGTGCATGTCTTTGACGGGGTGCATGTCTGTGACAGGGTCATGTTTCAGGCGGGTGCATGTCTGTGACGGGGTGGATGGCTGTGACAGGGCCTTTTTTCAGGCGGGTGCATGTCTGTGATGGTGTGTATGTCTGTGACAGGGGGAAGCATGTCTGTGACGGCACCTCTACGACACAAAATCTCGGTGTTGCTAATGGCGAAGGTCTCAAACCCATTGACAAGCAACAAAACCACCACTAAACCTGTAGAACGCACACCATCTATCTACCCCATCGATGTGCATGTCAGCAACAGGTTCCAGGCCTTAAGTGTAGACTCTCCAGCAGCAGACTTGGAATCACAGAGCTCAGTCGTTACCACTACTGGATATCAACAAACAACGCAAGCAAGCTATAATAAACAAGAACACAAGAAAGACGACAGTGACCAGTGGCAAACACAGTCCAAGCGGACACGCCAGCAGCGTGAAATAACCATAGATCACAGTGCAACACATGTCGTCATTGGAGACTCCTTGCTGAGGGGAATCTATAGTGATCGCATGTCATCTTCTGACTGCGAATCAACTTCAATCTACCCTGTACCAGGCGCTGACATTGACAGGCTGACCGCTACACTGCGACGATTCCAAGTGAACGACCGAATTAGGAGAGCAACAGTCCATATTGGTGTTAATGACATAATGGATAATAAAATCATCAGCACCTCACAACTAGCTACATTGGAGGTGCTGTTGCGCAATAGATTTCCAAAATCATCTTTGTTTATTTCATCCATCATTCCACCATGTTACGGGTTCCAGCGTCGTACAGCCGATGTTGCTAATCTAACGTTATATAAATTCTGTAAAGATAATAGCATGAATTTCATAAATAACACCCCTTACTTTACGTCACCGTCCGGAGCTCCTAAGAAAAACTATACAGGGATCAAATACATTGTTCCAAGCTAGGAAGTAGCTTCCTAGCGAAGAACATAAAATATCCCGAACGTGCACAACAACCAGCACCAGTTACAGGAGTAAACCGAACTTCACCTCCGGCAACAGCCATCTCACTATGTTCAGAAAACACTCCTTCTCTTCCCACACCACCCTTGCCTGTACCTCAGGAACACAATGTTGTGAATAGCAACCCAAGCTCCAATCCAAATGTTGCTAAATATGATACTTTGTTTCCTACCTTGCCCGTAAAACAGTCTCCCTCTATGATGTAAAAGGGGACACCGTTAAACAATGGTGCTGTACCGTCGATGCCTGCTTCCAATGTATGCACTTCCAGTGACACTCATAGCAATCCCTCGCTGGACGGTAATCTACAACCCTATGAGTGGAACCGTCAACTTCAGCAGCTAATGCGATACAATCCTGCAGCCCTGCACCAAGCATTCATGATATCACTCCAGCAAAGACATTTTCCTGCCCCCTCTAACAGCCTTAACTATTTCTAAATAAAGTTTCAAAATCCCTGCAATTTGTATACCACAAGCGACATCTTCCTTTTAGTTTGTAATGTTCGCTAATCACGATCAGTGGCTCAGCAATAATGGTCTATATATAGGCCATCTCAACATCTTTCATCTGCTCAACAAATTACCCGAGCTCTCGGTAATACTGTCCAAACAGTTCCATGTGTTTGGAATCTCAGAAAGTCGTCTTAACGACAAAATAACCGACTCCGAAATCTCACTTAAGGGGTTTAAAGTAATTCGGAAAGATGCAAATCAAAAATTAGAGACAGGTATTGCTGTATACATTTCCAATTCTCTCAACTGGTCCCGTAGAAGTGATCTCGAGACAGTAGAGATAGAATGTGTTTGGTTAGAGGTGAAGCCAGCCAGCCAACAGCCGTTTCTCATTGGATACCTATATAGGAATCCTTGTGCCGGGTACAGTTGGTATGACTGCTTCACTACAATGATGGATAGAGTGTTTACAGCAGGTAGAGAAGTTATGATACTAGGTGACTTCAACATAGATATTAGTAAATCCAACCAGACATGGGACGATATCATTCTTTCTTACAATTTCAAACAACTAATAAACCGTCCCACAAGGGTTACTGACATCCTCAACTATAATTGATCATATATATGTTACATGTCCAGATAATATTATTGAATGTTCTGTTCCTGTTTGTACAGTTAGTGACCACTACCCGGTATGTTGTACATGGTCAAGAATTGGGTTCAAACCTCTTAAACATAAACATGTAAGTATCAAATTTAGGAGTTATAAAGCATTCAACCAAGATTTATTTTTGCAAGACTTAAGAAAAGCAGCCCTTGATCACGTTTACCAACTTCCTGACCCGGACGATGCATTAGCTTTCTGGACGAAGACAGTCTGCAATGTGTTCGATAAACACGTGCCAATCAAAGAAGTTCGAGTCAAAAATCAACATAAATCCCCATGGGTCACTAGAGAAGTGCTGGAAATCATGAGAGAGCGAGATACAGCACACAAAAATAAAGACTTCATCAATTACCGCAGACTAAGGAATAAAGTTAATATGAAATTCGTAGGATAAAAAAAGATCATTTAAAAATTTGATTGTAGATAATTCAAACAGTACAAATATATGGAAGGCTATTAACTTGCTAACCAATAAGAAACGCCCTACAGAAGCAGCAATACCAAATTCTATAACATGCGATGAATTCAGTTGGTTCTTTCAATCAGAAATAGAGAATCTAAAGTCTTCAATACCAGACTCATCGTGTAATTTAAGTTCACTGGCATCATTCTGTGAGGAGAAGTGCGCCAGAAATATTCCCGCTGAGATTCCTTTAATTGTCTGTTGCAGACGTTTATAAATATCTCTTGAACCTCAAATCAACAAACTCACACGGCCTAGATGGTATCAGTAATAGAATTCTTCGTTGTGCTGCACCAGTCATTAGCGAGTCCTTAACGTTCATATATAACCAGTGCCTGGCCAAAAACTACTTTCCATCTGCATTTAAAATTGCTAAAGTGTTTCCGCTTATTAAAAATGGCTCAATCGATAATAGCGTTTTGGGTAATTATAGACCTATTTCCTTACTATCGTCGCTATCAAAACCACTAGAAAAACACATTCATAAAATAACGTTACACCATTTAATTAACAATGATCTAATAATTAACAGTCAATCTGGTTTTCGACCTAAATATTCTTGCCATAGTGCTCTAACAAAAATGACCGATAACTGGCACTTAAACATCAACAACGGTAGAATTTGTGGAGCGGTGTTTGTAGACTTTAAAAAAGCTTTTGATATGGTAGATCACGATATTTTAATTAGAAAACTAAAGCAAATGAAGACAGGCACCAACATGGTGAACATAATTACGTCATTTCTATCCGACAGGCAACAAGTCGTGTCCTTCAACAACTGTCTATCAAGACCCACACAGCTTAATATTGGTGTGCCTCAGGGCTCAATACTAGGTCCGCTGCTTTTTGCAGTTTATATTAATGATCTTCCTTTATATATCAATACAACTTGTGATCTATTCGCAGACGACTGTACTATATATACTAGCCAAGAAACCCGTAGTGAATTAGAGAATTCTTTACAAAAGGAACTTGATAATCTTACTAGATGGAGCAATGAAAACCGCATGCAAATTAACATCGACAAAACCAAATCCATGCTAATAACGACCAGACAAAAACTACAGACACTAACCATAACTGGATCACCGCTCGAACTCCGCATGGGCACGTTACCTATAGTTAATGTGACTGAACATAAAACACTAGGGCTTTTAATAGACAGCCATTTGAACTGGAGCTCTCATGTTCATGCTCTTACCAAGAAAATAGCACAAAAAGTTTACCAACTTGCTAAAATTCAGCACTTCCTGGACGAAAGCACACGAAAAATATTCTATACATGCTATATCCACTTCTCGATTACTGTTCCACAGTTTGGGATGGTTGCCCTAAATCTAATTTAAAACGACTATGTTCTCTACAAAACCGCGCTATTCGTCTGGTTTCTGACATAAAGCACGTTGAAAGTAATAATTTGTACAGTCATCTAAGACTTCTACCACTACAAAAGCGCTTCCTTTTCAACAAAGCCAAATTAGTGAATAAAATTATATCTCAAAATACCCCAGAGTATCTTCTGCCGCTGATTCAATCTAATACAATGAACAGCAAGCGCCTAAATTTGTTACATGTCTCAAAGCCTAGATTGGACCTATACAAAACATGTTTCGCCTATTCTGGTGCTCACTTATGGAATGATCTGCCTCCAGATCTGAAAACTCCAATGAGTCCCTACACATTTAACCGAAAACTCTTTCAATACTTAATCCATACCGACTATATGCCACCATAATTCATTTACTGGTATAATTGTTCAGTATAATTGTTCATTATAATTGTTTAACTATAATTGTTCACTATATATGTGTGTGCGTGTGGGAGCGAGAGAGAGAGATAGAGAGAGAGAGAGAGAGAGAGAGAGAGAGAGAGAGAGAGAGAGAGAGAGAGAGAGAAAGTGGGTGTCAGTGAGAGGGAGAGAGTGAATGCGTGTGTGCGCACGTGCATGCGTGTGTGTGGAGATAGTGATTGAGCGAGAAATGGTGGGGGAATGTGTCAGTGCATGCATTCGTACGTGTATGTGTGAGAGTGAGTGAGGGAGTGTATGCGTGCGTGCATGCGTTCATGTGTATGTGTATGTGTGAGAGAGTGTGATTGAGAGAGTGAGTGTGTGTGCGAGTGAAGGATTGTGTGTTAGAGAGTGAGACAGTGGGAGAGTTGATGTGTTAGTGTGTGTGTGTGTGAGCGCGCGCATGTGTATGAGTGTGTGTATATGAAAGAATAGAGAGAGAGAGAGAGAGAGAGTGAGAGCTGAGCAGATGCATGTCATGTAACACGCATGTTATGTAACACGCGAATCCATATGTTTGTGTATTCTCATCTGTCATATTATCAGTTAAATACCATTTGATTTTATCATGCATAATATAAACTCATGTTCATTACTGTAGTTTGGGTCAGTGAGTGTGAATGAGAGACAGAACGAGTGAGAGTGAATGAGTGAGCGGGATAGTGAATGAGTGAGCGGAGAGAGTGAATGAGTGAACGGGAAAGTGAATGAGTGAGCGGGAGAGTGACTGAGTGAGCGTGAGAGTGAGGAGCGGGAGAGTGAATGCGTGAGAGTGAATGTGTGATCGTGAGAGTGAATGTGTGTGTGTGTGTGTGTGTGTGTGAGAGAGAGAGAGAGAGAGAGAGAGAGAGAGAGAGAGAGAGAGAGAGAGAGAGAGAGAGAGAGAGAGAGAGAGAGAGAGCATCACTATTTTTACGTCACATACATTTTATGTACACATTTTTCTCCATGTTTAACATTTTTATGAGACTGCTCATGACAAGTGTCAGTGTATTTGTGTGAGTAAAGTGTGGGAGTTTGTTCATACTAGTTTCAATACTAACGTGAGACATTTTGTATGTGTCTAGATGTGAGGAAGTGTGAGTGTATGTGGAGGATGTGTGTGAGTGTGGGGATATGTGTGGGTGGGGGGTGTGTGGGTGGGGGTATGCATTTGGATGGGTTGGGGTGTGTGGGTTTTGGTAGGTAGTGGTATTTGTGGGTGTTGGTGGGATGTGTGGATGGATGTGTGGGGGTGAAAGTAGGGGTGTTGGAATGGGTGTGCCCAATTTGTGACCCTAATAAAGTTGATTTGATTTGATTTGATTTGATTTGACATCGTAACTGGTGAAAACATTTAGCTTACAGCGTTGTCAGAGTGTAGAAAATATCAGTTGTCAGAGTGTAGAAAATATCAGTTGTCAGAGTGTAGAAAACAGCAGTTGTCAGAGTGTAGAAAATATCAGTTGTCAGAGTATAAAAACAGCAGTTGTCAGAGTGAAGAAAATATCAGTTGTCAGAGTGTAGAAAATATCAGTTGGCAATTTTGGGCGGGTCATTGCTCAGTCTCCACATCTAATATACTGGCAATTTTTGACGCGTAATTGTTCAGTCTCCACATCTAATATACTGGCAATTTTGGACGCGTTATTGTTCAGTCTCCACATCTAATATTCTGGCAATTTTGGACGCGTCATTGTTCAGTCTCCACATCTAATATTCTGGCAATTTTGGACGCGTCATTGTTCAGTCTCCACATCTAATATTCTGACAATTTTGGGCGGGTCATTGCTCAGTCTCCACATCTAATATACTGGCAATTTTGGACGCGTAATTGTTCAGTCTCCACATCTAATATACTGGCAATTTTGGACGCGTCATTGTTAAGTCTCCACATCTAATATACTGGCAATTCTGGACGCGGCATTGTTAAGTCTCCACATCTAATATACTGGCAATTTTGGACGCGGCATTGTTAAGTCTCCACATCTAATATACTGGCAATTCTGGACGCGGCATTGTTCAGTCTCCACATCTAATATACTGGCAATTCTGGACGCGTCATTGTTCAGTTTCCACATCTAATATTCTGGCAATTTTTGAGGCGTCATTGTTCAGTTTCCACATCTAATATTCTGGCAATTTTTGAGGCGTCATTGTTCAGTTTCCACATCTAATATTCTGGCAATTTTTGAGGCGTCATTGTTCAGTTTCCACATCTAATATTCTGGCAATTTTTGAGGCGTCATTGTTCAGTTTCCACATCTAATATTCTGGCAATTTTTGAGGCGTCATTGTTCAGTTTCCACATCTAATATTCTGGCAATTTTTGAGGCGTCATTGTTCAGTTTCCACATCTAACATTCTGGGAATTTTGAGCGCGTCATTGTTCAGTTTCCACATCTAATATTCTGGCAATTTTTGAGGCGTCATTGTTCAGTTTCCACATCTAATATTCTGGCAATTTTTGAGGCGTCATTGTTCAGTTTCCACATCTAACATTCTGGGAATTTTGAGCGCGTCATTGTTGAGTCTCGCCGACAACAACATGGTATGTGTAGTCCAGGCGTACACTGCAATGCTCGTTCTTCTTTGCAAGCCTCGGATGTTTTCTCTGTGACGCTTACGGCCAGCGTGCCCGTTTCCCAATGGCTTGAGAAGGAACGCAAGGTTGGCAGACAAGCTCTTTCGTGAATATTTTCCGCGGTCCTAAGGAGGTTGATGTGAGTGGTCCGGTCCTTGGTTTTCTTGGACACCCTTGTTGAGTCAAGGCACCATTAGCCATTATATTATTGATGTTCTTATGGCAAGATTCATTTGACAGAATCATCATTTTAAGGTAGTCACCATGACATGTCCTGAATGGTGCAGCCTATAGACAGTACTGTGTCTGTTGTTATTCTTTCCACAGCTCGGCTACAAACCGCTGCTGATCGCCAAGTTTGTGGTGGACAAGAGCCAGATGCGCGACAAAAGATCCACGTCGTGCGACCCTAGCTACGATTGCTGTAAACGCGAGCTGGAGGTCGATTTCAATGAACTTGGCATGGTGGAAATCCTACAGCCCAAACAACTGTCAGTCGGCTACTGCTTCGGAGTTTGTAACGGTGAGTGTTACAGCTAGTCAACATTGGCTGCTCCCTTCTGTCATGAGTTATACAATGTAACGGTGAGTGTTACAGCTAGTCAACATTGCCTGCTCCCTTCTGTCATGAGTTATACAATGTAACGGTGAGTGTTACAGCTAGTCAACATTGCGTGCTCCCTTCTGTCATGAGTTATACAATGTAACGGTAAGTGTTACAGCTAGTCAACATTGCGAGCTCCCTTCTGTCATGAGTTATACAATGTAACGGTAAGTGTTACAGCTAGTCAACATTGCGAGTCCCTTCTGTCATGAGTTATACAATGTAACGGTGAGTGTTACAGCTAGTCAACATTGCGAGTCCCTTCTGTCATGAGTTATACAATGTAACGGTGAGTGTTACAGCTAGTCAACATTGCGGAGCTCCTTCTGTCATGAGTATACAATGTAACGGTGAGTGTTACAGCTAGTCAACATTGCGAGTCCCTTCTGTCATGAGTTATACAATGTAACGGTGAGTGTTACAGCTAGTCAACATTGGCTGCTCCCTTCTGTCGTGAGTTATACAATGTAACGGTGAGTGTTACAGCTAGTCAACATTGCGAGTCCCTTCTGTCATGAGTTATACAATGTAACGGTGAGTGTTACAGCTAGTCAACATTGCGAGCTCCCTTCTGTCATGAGTTATACAATGTAACGGTGAGTGTTACAGCTAGTCAACATTGCGAGACCCTTCTGTCATGAGTTATACAATGTAACGGTAAGTGTTACAGTTAATCAACATTGCGAGTCCCTTCTGTCATGAGTTATACAATGTAACGGTGAGTGTTACAGCTAGTCAACATTGCGAGTCCCTTCTGTCATGAGTTATACAATGTAACGGTGAGTGTTACAGCTAGTCAACATTGCGAGTCCCTTCTGTCATGAGTTATACAATGTAACGGTGAGTGTTACAGCTAGTCAACATTGCGTGCTCCCTTCTGTCATGAGTTATACAATGTAACGGTGAGTGTTACAGCTAGTCAACATTGGCTGCTCCCTTCTGTCATGAGTTATTCAATGTAACGGTGAGTGTTACAGCTAGTCAACATTGTGTGCTCCCTTCTGTCATGAGTTATACAATGTAACGGTGAGTGTTACAGCTAGTCAACATTGCGCGCTCCCTTCTGTCATGAGTTATACAATGTAACGGTGAGTGTTACAGCTAGTCAACATTGCGTGCTCCCTTCTGTCATGAGTTATTCAATGTAACGGTGAGTGTTACAGCTAGTCAACATTGCGTGCTCCCTTCAGTCATGAGTTATACAATGTAACGGTGAGTGTTACAGCTAGTCAACATTGCGTGCTCCCTTCTGTCATGAGTTATACAATGTAACGGTGAGTGTTACAGCTAGTCAATATTGCGTGCCCCTCTCTGTAATGAGTTATACAATGTAACGGTGAGTGTTACAGCTAGTCAACATTGCGTGATCCTTTCTATCACAAACTGCACAGTGTAACAGACAGTTACCTGTGTCTGTACTTGTCTCTCCTATATATGTAACTGTTTGTCTGTACTTGTCTCTCCAATATATGTAACTGTGTCTATAATTGTCTCTCCTGTATATGTAACTGTGTCTGTAATTATCTATAATATATATGTAACTGTGTGTCTGTACTTGTCTCTCCTATATATGTAACTGTGTGTCTGTACTTGTCTCTCCTATATATGTAACTGTGTCTGTACTTGTCTCTCCTATATATGTAACTGAATGTCTGTACTTGTCTCTCCTATATATGTAACTATGTCTGTACTTGTCTCTCCTATATATGTAACTGTGTCTGTACTTGTCCCTCCTATATATGTAACTGTGTGTCTGTAATTGTCTCTCCTATATATGTAACTGTGTGTCTGTACTTGTCTCTTCTCTATATATGTAACTGTGTCTGTACTTGTCTCTTCCTATATATGTAACTGAATGTCTGTACTTGTCTCTCCTATATATGTAACTGTGTCTGTAATTGTCTCTCCTATATATGTAACTGTGTGTCTGTACTTGTCCCTCCTATATATGTAACTGTGTCTGTACTTGTCTCTCCTATATATGTAACTGTGTCTGTACTTGTCTCTCCTATATATGTAACTGTGTGTCTGTACTTGTCTCTCCTATATATGTAACTGTGTGTCTGTACTTGTCCCTCCTATATATGTAACTGTGTGTCTGTACTTGTCTCTCCTATATATGTAACTGTGTGTCTGTACTTGTCTCTCCTATATATGTAACTGTGTGTCTGTACTTGTCTCTCCTATATATGTAACTGTGTCTGTACTTGTCTCTCCTATATATGTAACTGAATGTCTGTACTTGTCTCTCCTATATATGTAACTGTGTGTCTGTACTTGTCTCTCCTATATATGTAACTGTGCCTGTACTTGTCTCTCCTATATATGTAACTGTGTGTCTGTACTTGTCTCTCCTATATATGTAACTGTGTGTCTGTACTTGTCTCTCCTATATATGTAACTGTGTCTGTACTTGTCTCTCCTATATATGTAACTGTGTCTGCACGTGTCCCTCCTATATATGTAACTGTGTCTGTACTTGTCTCTCCTATATATGTAACTGTGTCTGTACTTGTCTCTCCTATATATGTAACTGAGTGTCTGTACTTGTCTCTCCTATATATGTAACTGTGTCTGTACTTGTCTCTCCTATATATGTAACTGTGTCTGTACTTGTCTCTCCTATATATGTAACTGTGTGTCTGTACTTGTCTCTCCTATATATGTAACTGTGTGTCTGTACTTGTCTCTCCTATATATGTAACTGTGTCTGTACTTGTCTCTCCTATATATGTAACTGTGTCTGTACTTGTCTCTCCTATATATGTAACTGTGTCTGTACTTGTCCCTCCTATATATGTAATTGTGTCTGTACTTGTCCCTCCTATATATGTAACTGTGTCTGTAATTGTCTCTCCTATATATGTAACTGTGTGTCTGTACGTGTCTCTCCTATATATGTAACTGTGTCTGTACTTGTCTCTCCTATATATGTAACTGTGTGTCTGTACTTGTCTCTCCTATATATGTAATTGTGTGTCTGTACTTGTCTCTCTATATATGTAACTGTGTGTCTGTACTTGTCTCTCCTATATATGTAACTGTGTGTCTGTACTTGTCTCTCCTATATATGTAACTGTGTCTGTACTTGTCTCTCCTATATATGTAACTGAATGTCTGTACTTGTCTCTCCTATATATGTAACTGTGTGTCTGTACTTGTCTCTCCTATATATGTAACTATGTCTGTACTTGTCTCTCCTATATATGTAACTGTGTCTGTACTTGTCTCTCCTATATATGTAACAGTGTCTGTAATTGTCTCTCCTATATACTTGTCTCTCCTATATATGTAACTGTGTCTGTAATTGTCTCTCCTATATATGTAACTGTGTCTGTACTTGTCCCTCCTATATATGTAACTGTGTCTGTAATTGTCTCTCCTATATACTTGTCCCTCCTATATATGTAACTGTGTCTGTAATTGTCTCTCCTATATATGTAACTGTGTGTCTGTACTTGTCTCTCCTATATATGTAACTGTGTGTCTGTACTTGTCTCTCCTATATATGTAACTGTGTGTCTGTACTTGTCTCTCCTATATATGTAACTGTGTCTGTACTTGTCTCTCCTATATATGTAACTGTGTGTCTGTACATATCCCTCCTATATATGTAACTGTGTCTGTAATTGTCTCTCCTATATATGTAACTGTGTCTGTAATTGTCTCTCCTATATATGTAACTGTGTCTGTACTTGTCCCTCCTATATATGTAACTGTGTCTGTACTTGTCTCTCCTATATATGTAACTGTGTGTCTGTACTTGTCTCTCCTATATATGTAACTGTGTGTCTGTACTTGTCTCTCCTATATATGTAACTGTGTCTGTACTTGTCCCTCCTATATATGTAACTGTGTGTCTGTACATATCCCTCCTATATATGTAACTGTGTCTGTACTTGTCCCTCCTATATATGTAACTGTGTCTGTACTTGTCTCTCCTATATATGTAACTGTGTGTCTGTACTTGTCTCTCCTATATATGTAACTGTGTGTCTGTTCTTGTCTCTCCTATATATGTAACTGTGTCTGTAATTGTCTCTCCTATATATGTAACTGTGTGTCTGTACTTGTCTCTCCTATATATGTAACTGTGTGTCTGTACTTGTCTCTCCTATATATGTAACTGTGTGTCTGTACTTGTCTCTCCTATATATGTAACTGTGTCTGTACTTGTCCCTCCTATATATGTAACTGTGTGTCTGTACTTGTCTCTCCTATATATGTAACTGTGTCTGTACTTGTCCCTCCTATATACGTAACTGTGTGTCTGTACTTGTCTCTCCTATATATGTAACTGTGTCTGTACTTGTCCCTCCTATATATGTAACTGTGTCTGTACTTGTCCCTCCTATATATGTAACTGTGTGTCTGTAATATCCCTCCTATATATGTAACTGTGTCTGTACTTGTCCCTCCTATATATGTAACTGTGTCTTGTACTTGTCTCTCCTATATATGTAACTGTGTGTCTGTACTTGTCTCTCCTATATATGTAACTGTGTCTGTACTTGTCTCTCCTATATATGTAACTGTGTCTGTACTTGTCTCTCCTATATATGTAACTGAGTGTCTGTACTTGTCTCTCCTATATATGTAACTGTGTCTGTACTTGTCTCTCCTATATATGTAACTGTGTCTGTAATTGTCTCTCCTATATATGTAACTGTGTCTGTACTTGTCTCTCCTATATATGTAACTGTGTGTCTGTACTTGTCTCTCCTATATATGTAACTGTGTCTGTACTTGTCTCTCCTATATATGTAACTGTGTCTGTAATTGTCTCTCCTATATATGTAACTGTGTCTGTACTTGTCTCTCCTATATATGTAACTGTGTCTGTAATTGTCTCTCCTATATATGTAACTGTGTGTCTGTACTTGTCTCTCCTATATATGTAACTGTGTCAGTACTTGTCTCTCCTATATATGTAACTGTGTGTCTGTACTTGTCTCTCCTATATATGTAACTGTGTCAGTACTTGCCTCTCCTATATATGTAACTGTGTCAGTACTTGCCTCTCCTATATATGTAACTGTGTCAGTACTTGCCTCTCCTATATATGTAACTGTGTCTGTACTTGTCTCTCCTATATATTTAAATGTGTCTATAATTGCCTCTCCTGTATATCTAACTGTGTCTATAATTGCCTCTCCCGTATATGTAACTTTGTCTATAATTGCCTGTGTGGGTAGTGAGGGTGAGTGTAGTTGGGGGATGTGTGGATGGGTTTTAGATGTGTGGTGAGATGTGTGTGTGGGTGAGAGCTGTGTCTTTGTGATGTATATGGGTGTGGTGTTGTGTGAGAGGGAGCTGGGTTTGGATAAAGGATGTGTGTATGGGTGGGTGGGGGTGTTGTTGGGTGTGCGGGTGGGTGAAGGATGTGTGTGCTGGTTGGGTATGTGTATTTAGATGGGTGGTTGGGGTGTGTGAGTGTGGGTGGGTAGATAGGAAATGTATGTTTTGATGAGTGGGTGAGGGATGTGTGGGTGTTAGTGATTGAGGGATAAGTACGTGTGCCTAGGGATGTGTGAGGGGATGAGTTTATGGGTTGGGGATGTGTGTGTGGGTTGTGTGTGCGTGGATGGGAGGTGTGTGTTTGTTAATGGGGGATGTGTTGGTGGGTGGGGATGTGTGTGAGGGATGTGTGTATGGGTGGGGAGATTGTGTGTGGGTGGGGATGTGTGTGTGTATGGGTAGGGGTGTGTGGTTAAGGGATGTGTGGCTGGGGGATGAGTGGGTGGAGGATGTGTGGTTGAGTAGAGGATGTGTGGGTGGGTCATTGTATATGAGTAAGGGTGTGTGGTTAAATGATGTTTGGTTGGGGGATGGGTGGGTAGAGGATGTGTGGGTAGGTAGATGTTATGGGTAGGTAGATGTTATGTGGGTGGGTGAGTGTGTGTAGGTTAGGAGATTGTGGGGAATGTTTGTAGGGGTGGGCTCGGGATCTCTGTGTGGGCTGGGGGAGATGGGAGATTATGTGGGTGGGTGCGGAATTTGTGTGTGGGTAGGTGCGGGATATGTGAGTTGGCGGAGAGATGTGTGTGTGCGTGGGAGATGTGTGGCTGAGGAATGTGTGTTTGGCTGGATGGTTGGATGTGTGTGGGTGGAGGAGTATATGTGGGTGAGTGATTGTTCGTGGGTAATGGGATGGGTAGAGGATATGTGAGTGGGTGGGGAGATGTGTGTAGGTGGGTGGTTTTGTGTGGGTTGGGGATGTGTCGGTTGGGGAATGTATGTGTGCTTGGGTGTGGGTGGATGGTGGGTGATAGGTGTGTGTGGGTGGGGGATGTGTAGGTGTAATTGATGTGGTGGATGGGTGGGGGGATGTATGTGTGTGTGTGTGTTATGTGTGTGGTTAGGTGGGGGAGTTGGAGTGAATGGGGGATGTGTGGGTGGGTGGTTTTTGTGTCTCATAACATAGTAATATGCATTGTTTATGTTTACATAATTCATTTGACAATGTATTTTCCTTTGCACTGTTGATGAAAGAAAGATGAGTGATTGGAAGGGCCGAATGTAAGACGGGCCAGCGTGCCTAATTTGTTACCCTTTGAAAATAAAGTTTGTTCGTTCGTCCGTTCGTTCTCCTGTATATGTAACTGTGTCTATAATTGTCTCTCCTATATATGTAACTGTGCATGTAATTGTCTCTCCTATATATGTAACTGTGTGTCTGTACTTGTCTCTCCTATATATGTAACTGTGCATGTAATTGTCTCTCCTATATATGTAAATGTGTCTATAATTGTCTCTCCTATATATGTAACTGTGTCTATAATTGTCTCTCCTATATATGTAACTGTGCATTGTAATTGTCTCTCCTATATATGTAACTGTGTGTCTGTACTTGTCTCTCCTATATATGTAACTGTGCATGTACTTGTCTCTCCTATATATGTAAATGTGTCTATAATTGTCTCTCCTATATATGTAACTGTGTCTATAATTGTCTCTCCTATATATGTAACTGTGCATGTAATTGTCTCTCCTATATATGTAACTGTGTGTCTGTACTTGTCTCTCCTATATATGTAACTGTGCATGTAATTGTCTCTCCTATATATGTAACTGTGTGTCTGTAATTGTCTCTCCTATATATGTAACTGTGTGCCTGTACTTGTCTCTCCTATATATGTAACTGTGTGTCTGTACTTGTCTCTCCTATATATGTAACTGTGTGCCTGTACTTGTCTCTCCTATATATGTAACTGTCTGTACTTGTCTCTCCTATATATGTAACTGTGTGCCTGTACTTGTCTCTCCTATATATGTAACTGTGTGTCTGTACTTGTCTCTCCTATATATGTAACTGTCTGTACTTGTCTCTCCTATATATGTAACTGTGTCTATAATTGCCTCTCCTATATATGTAACTGTGCCTGTAATTGTCTCTCCTATATATGTAACTGTGCATGTAATTGTCTCTCCTATATATGTAACTGTGCATGTAATTGTCTCTCCTATATATGTAACTGTGTCTATAATTGCCTCTCCTATATATGTAACTGTGCCTGTACTTGTCTCTCCTATATATGTAACTGTCTGTACTTGTCTCTCCTATATATGTAACTGTGTCTATAATTGCCTCTCCTATATATGTAACTGTGTCTATAATTGCCTCTCCTATATATGTAACTGTGCATGTAATTGTCTCTCCTATATATGTAACTGTGCCTGTACTTGTCTCTCCTATATATGTAACTGTGTCTGTACTTGTCTCTCCTATATATGTAATTGTGTCTATAATTGTCTCTCCTATATATGTAACTGTGCATGTAATTGTCTCTCCTATATATGTAACTGTGTGTCTGTACTTGTCTCTCCTATATATGTAACTGTGCATGTACTTGTCTCTCCTATATATGTAAATGTGTCTATAATTGTCTCTCCTATATATGTAACTGTGTCTATAATTGTCTCTCCTATATATGTAACTGTGCATGTAATTGTCTCTCCTATATATGTAACTGTGTGTCTGTACTTGTCTCTCCTATATATGTAACTGTGCATGTAATTGTCTCTCCTATATATGTAACTGTGTGTCTGTAATTGTCTCTCCTATATATGTAACTGTGTGCCTGTACTTGTCTCTCCTATATATGTAACTGTGTGTCTGTACTTGTCTCTCCTATATATGTAACTGTGTGCCTGTACTTGTCTCTCCTGTATATGTAACTGTCTGTACTTGTCTCTCCTATATATGTAACTGTGCATGTAATTGTCTCTCCTATATATGTAACTGTGTGTCTGTAATTGTCTCTCCTATATATGTAACTGTGTGCCTGTACTTGTCTCTCCTATATATGTAACTGTGTGTCTGTACTTGTCTCTCCTATATATGTAACTGTGTGCCTGTACTTGTCTCTCCTATATATGTAACTGTGTGTCTGTACTTGTCTCTCCTATATATGTAACTGTGTGCCTGTACTTGTCTCTCCTGTATATGTAACTGTCTGTACTTGTCTCTCCTATATATGTAACTGTGTCTATAATTGCCTCTCCTATATATGTAACTGTGTCTGTACTTGTCCCTCCTGTATATGTAACTGTGTCTGTAATTGTCCCTCCTATACATCTAACTGTGTGACTGTACTTGGTTCTCCCATGCATGTATATGTGTCTGTAATTGTCCCTCCTATATATCTAACTGTGTGACTGTACTTGGTTCTCCCATACATGTATATGTGTCTGTAATTGTCCCTCCTATACATCTAACTGTGTGACTGTACTTGGTTCTCCCATGCATGTATATGTGTCTGTAATTGTCCCTCCTATATATCTAACTGTGTGACTGTACTTGGTTCTCCCATGCATGTATATGTGTCTGTAATTGTCCCTCCTATACATCTAACTGTGTGACTGTACTTGGTTCTCCCATGCATGTATATGTGCCTGTAATTGTCCCTCCTATATATCTAACTGTGTGACTGTACTTGGTTCTCCCATGCATGTATATGTGTCTGTAATTGTCCCTCCTATATATCTAACTGTGTGACTGTACGTGGTTCTCCCATGCATGTATATGTGTCTGTAATTGTCCCTCCTATACATCTAACTGTGTGACTGTACTTGGTTCTCCCAAGCATGTATATGTGTGTTTGTACGTGGTTCTATTTTCAACAGTTCCCCCCCCCCCCCAATGTTTCAGAAATCCACCAGACGTACAGGTCTAACCACAGCTACATCAGACATCGATTGCTATGGAGCAAGCCTTTATCTGATTCGATGAAGCAGCAGTTGACACCATGCTGTGTGCCTGCGGTGCTCAAAGACATCACTATTCTGACCTTCGATGGCGATGGAAGCATCGTGGTGAAGCTACTGACTAAAGTTGTGGTGGAGACTTGCGGCTGTTTGTAATCATCGCCTCTCGAGGTCTTCATTAAACACACCTGTATCATGACCACAGTTATCATTGACTTCATCTAGAATGTTTGATGCCAACATTTCTGTACAGCATTATCAATATATAGAATGCTTGATGCGACATTTCTGTAAAGATGTATCAATATATAAAATGCTTGATGCCAAAATTTCTGTAAAGATGTATCAATATATAAAATGCTTGATGCCAACATTTCTGTAAAGATGTATCAATATATAAAATGCTTGATGCCAACATTTCTGTAAAGATGTATCAATATATAGAATGCTTGATGCAATATTTCTGTAAAGATATATCAATATATATAGAATGGCTGAATCCAACATTTATGTAAAGTTGTATCAATATATAGAAAGCCTCATGCCAACATTTGTGTAAAGATGTATCAATATATATATATATATATAAGATAGAATGCTTGATGCCTACATTTCTGTAAAGCTGCATCAATATATAGAATGATTGAATCCAACATTTCTGTAAAGCTGCATCAATATATAGAATGATTGAATCCAACATTTCTGTAAAGCTGCATCAATATATAGAATGATTGAATCCAACATTTCTGTAAAGCTGCATCAATATATAGAATGATTGAATCCAACATTTCTGTAAAGCTGCATCAATATATAGAATGATTGAATCCAACATTTCTGTAAAGCTGCATCAATATATAGAATGATTGAATCCAACATTTCTGTAAAGCTGCATCAATATATAGAATGATTGAATCCAACATTTCTGTAAAGCTATGACTGACTGACTGCCTGCCTTGCCTTCTTGACAGCCGATAGTGTGTAACATGGAGTTATACCTATCCGTAGCACAAAGCCTGGACTGAATATAGAGTCCATGTGTTGCCCATGCAGCATGATTCCTTTCTCGGTCTGTCTATTTTACACCAATGTCTGGAAGAAGACAAGCTGCAGAAGCTGCCGGTAAAAGCAGTGCCGTGGAGCTGTGAGTAATAACATATAACATGTTTGGCGGATACTTTTGTAGAGCTGTGCCCACATATACATTGAGTGATGGAGAAATGTGCGAGGCAAACATTGTGTACAGTGCCATATCTCAACCAGATCTGCGCAGTCTGTGTAACACACGTCCTAACACAGCTTTCTACATTACTGTGTGATCTAAGCACGCTGAGCCTAGCTTTACACATGACTGTGTGATCTAAGCACGCTGAGCCTAGCTGTAGACATGACTGTGTGATCTAAGCACGCTGGGCCTAGCTTTACACATGACTGTGTGATCTAAGCACGCTGAGCCTAGCTTTACACATGACTGTGTGATCTAAGCACGCTGAGCCTAGCTGTAGACATGACTGTGTGATCTAAGCACGCTGGGCATAGCTTTAGACATGACTGTGTGATCTAAGCACGCTGAGCCTAGCTTTAGACATGACTGTGTGATCTAAGCACGCTGAGCCTAGCTTTAGACATGACTGTGTGATCTAAGCACGCTGGGCCTAGCTTTAGACATGACTGTGTGATCTAAGCACGCTGAGCCTAGCTGTAGACATGACTGTGTGATCTACGCACGCTGGACCTAGCTTTAGACATGACTGTGTGATCTAAGCACGCTGGGCCTAGCTTTAGACATGACTGTGTGATCTAAGCACGCTGGCACTCTAGTCATGGGTTACACACACACAAGACTTTAGTTAGGATGTAAGCACACAAGACTTTACTTAGGATGTAAGCACACAAGAATTTAGTTAGGATGTAAGCACACAAGACTTTAGTTATGACTTTAGTTCAGATGGACCCGAGGAATTGAGAAACTCTTCCTCACTTTAATCCATTCAATCGCGAATGTCATTCTTCATCCAATTTAATCTATCACCGTCAAGCCCTGTGGCGATGGACGAGCGGCGAAGCGGCAGGTTAAGTACGCTTTATGGTCGTCTTATACTGACCGGAGCAGCAGTGGAATCGGTAACCCACTGAGTGACTGAACAGCCCTCTATAGAAAAGCACTGCTTACCTCCATAGCGTGAGGAAGGGGCTAGAAAAGGTGTCTTAAACATTGTCTTCTCCACCATTACCTAACCAGCTAGCCGTGGTTGGTGGGTACCCTATAACTGCGGCCGACATTAAAAAAAAGTTTGCATATCCTTTACAGGACATCGCTGTCAACATCAGCATCTTTCAGCTGATTGTTGATTTCTTGGCAAGATTACGCTCAGTAATTTGCCATTGCTTTCTGAGCGGCCGGCTCACATACCCCGTAAGTTACCGACGCGATTCGAACCACTGCTGATTCTCACCGTCGTCACGTTACTTAAGAGAGTATACGAGATTACGGAGAAAAGTCGCTAACCTCTAGGCCGACATAAACCAAAGTAAAAATTGGCAAAGCAAAACAACATCTAACCATATTCTCTTAACCATCGGAACTTGGAATGTACGCACCTTACTAGATAAGAGAAGGCGCGTCGGGCCCAGGGAGACAAACAGCACTGATTGTGAGAGAATTTGTTCAGGTACAGCTTCGATATTGCAGCCTTGAAGGAGACACGGCTTGCAGAGGTAGGTCAAATCTGTGACGTAGGTGTGGACATGGACGAGTTGATATACTGAAGATATACTCGACAGAAAAGAGTTTATAATCTGAAGATCTAGTAGTTAGATAAGAGTTGATTAACTGAAGATCTAGTTGACAGAGAAGAGTTGATATATTAAAGATCTGTTAGAGAATAGTTGATATACTGAAGATATACTCGACAGAAAAGAGTTTATAATCTGAAGATCTAGTAGTTAGATAAGAGTTGATTAACTGAAGATCTAGTTGACAGAGAATAGTTGATATATTGAAGATCTGTTAGACAGAGAATAGTTGATATATTGAAGATCTGTTAGACAGAGAATAGTTGATATATTGAAGATCTGTTAGACAGAGAAGAGTTGATATATTGAAGATCTGTTAGACAGAGAATAGTTGATATATTGAAGATCTGTTAGACAGAGAATAGTTGATATATTGAAGATCTGTTAGACAGAGAATAGTTGATATATTGAAGATCTGTTAGACAGAGAATAGTTGATATATTGAAGATCTAGTTAGACAGAGAATAGTTGATATATTGAAGATCTAGTTGACAGAGAATAGTTGATATATTGAAGATCTAGTTGACAGAGAATAGTTGATATATTGAAGATCTGTTAGACAGAGAATAGTTGATATATTGAAGATCTAGTTAGACAGAGAATAGTTGATATATTGAAGATCTAGTTAGACAGAGAATAGTTGATATATTGAAGATCTAGTAGACAGAGAATAGTTGATATATTGAAGATCTAGTTGACAGAGAATAGTTGATATATTGAAGATCTAGTTAACAGAGAATAGTTGATATATTGAAGATCTGTCAACAGAAAAGAGTTGATATATTGAAGATCTAGTAGACAGAGAATAGTTGATATATTGAAGATCTAGTTAGACAGAGAATAGTTGATATATTGAAGATCTAGTTGACAGAGAATAGTTGATATATTGAAGATCTGTTAGACAGAGAATAGTTGATATATTGAAGATCTAGTAGACAGAGAATAGTTGATATATTGAAGATCTAGTAGACAGAGAATAGTTGATATATTGAAGATCTAGTAGACAGAGAAGAGTTGATATATTGAAGATCTAGTAGACAGAGAAGAGTTGATATATTGAAGATCTAGTAGACAGAGAATAGTTGATATATTGAAGATCTGTTAGACAGAGAATAGTTGATATATTGAAGATCTAGTTAGACAGAGAATAGTTGATATATTGAAGATCTAGTTAGACAGAGAATAGTTGATATATTGAAGATCTAGTTAGACAGAGAATAGTTGATATATTGAAGATCTGTTAGACAGAGAATAGTTGATATATTGAAGATCTAGTAGACAGAGAATAGTTGATATATTGAAGATCTAGTAGACAGAGAATAGTTGATATATTGAAGATCTAGTTAGACAGAGAATAGTTGATATATTGAAGATCTAGTTAGACAGAGAATAGTTGATATATTGAAGATCTGTTAGACAGAGAATAGTTGATATATTGAAGATCTAGTAGACAGAGAATAGTTGATATATTGAAGATCTAGTTAGACAGAGAATAGTTGATATATTGAAGATCTAGTTAGACAGAGAATAGTTGATATATTGAAGATCTAGTTAGACAGAGAATAGTTGATATATTGAAGATCTAGTAGACAGAGAATAGTTGATATATTGAAGATCTAGTTGACAGAGAATAGTTGATATATTGAAGATCTAGTTGACAGAGAATAGTTGATATATTGAAGATCTAGTTAGACAGAGAATAGTTGATATATTGAAGATCTAGTTAGACAGAGAATAGTTGATATATTGAAGATCTAGTTAGACAGAGAATAGTTGATATATTGAAGATCTAGTTAGACAGAGAATAGTTGATATATTGAAGATCTAGTTAGACAGAGAATAGTTGATATATTGAAGATCTAGTAGACAGAGAATAGTTGATATATTGAAGATCTGTTAGACAGAGAATAGTTGATATATTGAAGATCTAGTTAGACAGAGAATAGTTGATATATTGAAGATCTAGTTAGACAGAGAATAGTTGATATATTGAAGATCTGTTAGACAGAGAATAGTTGATATATGGACGATCTGTATGAAGATCTAGTTGACATGAGGAATAGTTGATATGATTGAAGATCTAGTTGACAGAGAATAGCTTGATATCATTAAGATCTAGTTAGACAGAGAATAGTTTGATATATTAAAGATCTTAGTAGACAAGAGAATAGTTGATATATTGAAGATCTAGTAGACAGCGAAGAGTTGATATATTTACGACTAGGTTAGACAGAGAATAGTTTGATATATGAAAGATCTGTTAGACAGAAGAATAGTTGAGTATATTGAAGATCTGTTAGTACAGAGAATAGTTGATATCTTGAAGATCTAGTAGACAGAGAATAGTGATATATTGAAGATCTAGTAGACAGAGAATAGTTTATATATTGAAAGATCTAGTTTAGCAGAGAATAGTTGACTATATTGAAGATCTGTTAGACAGAGAATAGTTGATATATTGAAGATCTGTTAGACAGAGAATAGTTGATATATTGAAGATCTAGTAGACAGAGAATAGTTGATATATTGAAGATCTAGTTAGACAGAGAATAGTTGATATATTGAAGATCTAGTAGACAGAGAATAGTTGATATATTGAAGATCTAGTAGACAGAGAATAGTTGATATATTGAAGATCTGTTAGACAGAGAATAGTTGATATATTGAAGATCTGTTAGACAGAGAATAGTTGATATATTGAAGATCTAGTTAGACAGAGAATAGTTGATATATTGAAGATCTGTTAGACAGAGAATAGTTGATACATTGAAGATCTAGTAGACAGAGAAGAGTTGATATATTGAAAATCTAGTCGATAGAGAAGAGTTGATATTTTGACGATCTAGTCGACAGAAAAGAGTTGATATATTGAAGGTGTAGTCGACAGAGAAGAGTTGACATACTGAAGATTTAGTCAACAAAGTAGAGTCGATATATTGAAGATCTAGTAGACAGAGATTGGTTGATGTAGTGAAGATTTAATCTATAGAGAAGACATGATATACTGAAGATCTCGTCGTCAGAAAGAGTAGATATACTGAAGATATAGTCGACAGACAAGAGTTGATATACTGAAGATCAAGTCGACAGAAAAGAGTTGATATACTGAAGATCTAGTCGACAGAAAAGAGTTGATTTACTGAAGATTTAGTCGACAGAAAAGCAATGACATGATCCAGATCTGGAGCTCAGACATTGGTGAATATTCAGACATTGGTGAATACTCAGACATTGGTGAATACTCAGACATTGGTGAATATGAAGATCTAGTAAACAAGCAAAGGTCAGACAAATGTGCTTGTTCACTTGGTTGTGAATGTCAAATGTCAGTTTATTCCATAACCGTGCGAATACTTCTAATGCACTGGGTTGATGTTTGTTTACGGATTAGCTTTCCCTATTGTCATTGTCCCTCGCCATCAGGCGAATCTACTCCAGCTTCTGAGGTACTTGTAAGTTACGTACCCAAGTCAAGGACGAGAAGTCAACATGTTAGTCCAACTGACAGATGTAGGGGTAGAACCCGCTATCTCGGCATCAGTGCACCGGAACTTCAAGAGGAGTGCTCTTATAATTGACTGTCACGGTAACATGTGTAATTGTGATTGTCACTCTGGCGTGTGTAATTGTGATTGTCACCCTGACATGTATAATTGTGATTGTCATACTGACATGTATAATTGTGATTGTCATACTGACATGTGTAATTGTTATTGTCACCCTGACATGTGAAATTGTGATTGTCACTCTGACATGTGAAATTGTGATTGTCACTCTGACATGTGTAATTGAGATTGTCACACTGGCATGTATAATTGAGATTGTCATACTGACAGGTGTGATTCAGATTGTCACCCTGAAATGTGTAATTGTGATTGTCACACTGACATGTGTAATTGAGATTGTCACACTGACATGTGTAATTGTGATTGTCACACTGACGGGTGTAATTGTGATTATCACCCTGACGTGTGTAATTGAGATTGCCACACTCCTTCTTCCTCTTCATTCGTTCGCTTGAAATATGTCTATATCTGCAATGTTGTCTCTTGTATGAATTTAACTGTCTTCTTTAGTTCACACAGCGGTCCATAGAGTTTATCTTCCACTGTCGTCTCTCTAGGCCAGAAGGTTTGCCTAGATGTATTATATTTTGGGCAGTCTTGGAGTATGCGCTCTGCTGTCTGCGACGCCAATCCACATGTGCACATGGCTGTTTCACCAATCTTGAATTTTGTATACATGTGGTTGTGAAATCTATTGTGTCCTGTTCTGAGGCGCAGAATAATGACTTGTTCTGGTCTGTCCATAACCTGGTAGTCACCTTGAGCAGGTTTTGGTGGCTTTCTGACTGACTTGATCATTCTTTTCTTTTGGTGGTATGTAAATGGCACATCATACTGTTTCTTCTTTGGCTCCTTCCTTAGCCAATTGATCAGCTCTGTCGTTTCCGGGCACTCCACAGTGGGATGGTATCCACTGTATGGTGACCTTATGGCGCCTTATGCTGACCCGCTAAGTTCAGAAAGTAGTGTCCTTAGTACTGGCAATTCCCAGACAGGAGCGCCTCTGTGTGTGTGTGTGTGTGTGTGTGTGTGTGTGTGTGTGTGTGTGTGATATATATAGATATATATATATATATATATATATATATATATATATATATATATATATATATATATATATATATATATATATATATATATGTAGTTAATATGTCTACTATCTATGTGTGTATGTGTATGTAATGTCCATAATAATGTTTACAATCTATGCGTGTGTATAATACCCATAATTATACTGTCCATGAATGTGTATACTGTCCATGATTGTGTCTACTATCTATGTGTGTGTGTGCGTGCGTGCGTGCGTGCGTGCGTACGTGTGTGTGTGTGTGTGTGTGTGTGTGTGGTGTCTGTGTGTGTGTGTGTGTGTTTGTGTAATGTCTCCAGATTTGTTTCCCTATACGGTGAAAATATTTTCAAAAATGTAGAAGATATCAGAATAGTCATCATTGGGGGACGTAACATCAAAAGCATTAGATATGCGGATGATACAGTATTTATTGCAGACAATGAGCAGGTTCTGCAACATATAGTAGATGCGGTTGTTGCACGCAGTGAACAATTAGTATAGAGTTAAATTGTAAGAAGACATAGATTATGGTCGTCACTAGGAAGAAGTAAATACCACAATGCAATATACAGGTAAATTGGAATATTCTTAAACAAGTGAGTCGGTATAATTATCTCGGAACAGTCATAACATCTGATGGGAGATGCCTTGAAGAGACTAAAGTAAGAATCGCCATGACGAAAGTAGCCTTTTGCAAGATTGGAATCATACTGACCAATAGTTGAGTTGAGATAAGAACTGACATTACTGCATTCAGGACACTTCCCACACGTGCTCCGTCCCTTCGATCAACAGCCAGCGAAGAGTCATACTGCAAATCGTTCCAATTGCCATCTGATTGAAAGTTCTCCTGGCCTTCAGTCTCAGTTTTGAGATTCGTCCAGATCCCTGTTTACCCCGGTCATATCATTCTCTCTACTACGGGTTATCAGTCTGCTACCCCACATTCTCCACCTGGTCCCACGGGTTCCCGACCACCTCTCCCTTGTCCATAGGTAATCTACAACTGAGAGGTGCATTCCCTGCTAGGCTATCAGTCTGCTCTTGTCCCGCACTCCCGCTTGACCAGGGCAGAAAATCTATACAGTTTCCACAATCTGTGTCCTCTGAAGCGAGGCAAGCCTTTCGGCATGAAACATTCTTTTCTCCACCTTGCTAAGCATACTCCGTTAAGTCCGTAATGAATACAATATGCGTTGCAGCGGTCTCCTCCAACCATCGGAAGGCTGCTGCTGTTACTGCTTCCACCTCCATTCTCATGATGGTGGTCGTAATCTCATATTTCAAGCATCGTTCATTAGCTTTCACAATAAAACCCCAACCACTACATCTGTTTCTCACCACTGACCCATCGGTGTAGATCACTGTCACCTTGCTGTGTGTTGCCCTGGATCAGTTGTTGTACCTCACACTCTGTGCGGCCTGCTGTCCATTCACTGCACTCACGACCTAATGTTGCTATTACTTTTGTGTCTTCCGGTACTGTTACACATTTATTTTCATGACTGATGTTCTCTATTTCACCCACCTGGCTGATAGATATTTCTGCCTGTGCCATCCAGGACCTAACTCTTCTCAGTCTATGACCCTTGGCCATATCCATGGCTTCATGCAGAGGATAATCCCTGTCTGCGGCGACTCTCAGGTATCGTTTGGCTTGAATGACCCTGTGCCTGACCGCCACTGTTGGTAGTGCAAGGATATGCCTCATGCTTATAATCGGTGTGTCCTTTGTGCACCCCAGGATCACCCGCTTGGACGCATTCTGTATGCGTTCCAACCTTTCAGTCTGACTCTTTGATACTATCAGCAGCCCCAAACCATACTCAATGTCTGCTGAAAGAGTCTGTAAAGCATTCGATGCTGTACCCCTGCTGCTGCCATCGCCCTTAATGCATTAATTGCATCCCATTTCAGCCTACATCACCAAAGCCTCCTCGTGATCCTTATAAGACATACATTTGTCGAAGGTGATTCCCAAGTACTTCAATTTGTTCTCTCAACCGAGAGGACGTCCATTCAGTAATACATGGGCATCTGCCTTCACGATTCGGTTATCCAGGGAATACCACACAACGGATACCTTGTCTGTATTCATTAGAACCCCTGAGTTCCTGCCACCCTGTTTACTGCCGAATGTAAGTCTTCAGTCAATCCCTTTCTCTTCCCTGTCTGTACACCAGCACATCATCTGTGAATGTATTGACCAATAAAAATATGTCATTTGCAACGAGAAAAAGTGTTGAAGAGCTACATAGAACCTGTACTTTTGTGTGGATGTGAAGCATGGACAATGAGCAGACAAGCTGAAAAACATCTGATAGCTGTGGAAATGTGGTTTCTGATGTAAATGCAAAGAATACCACGGACAGACAGAAAAACCAATGACCAAGTACTACAAGAAACACATGAAAATCGTAAACTGATTAGGGAAATTAGACGTAGACAGTCAAAAATTTTTGGTCACGTTATGAGAAGAAATAAATTGGAGAACTTGACGACAACTGGCAAAACTGAGGGGGAAAGAACAAAGTGAAGGCAGAGAAGTAAATATCTGGATAGCTTGGCCACGTGGTATGGTCGAGACAAGAATACAGAGCTGCACCACGACTCTGGTGATCGTGTGAGATGGCGAAACATGACCACTCATGCTTTAACGGCATGGCACATGATGATGGTGATTTGTATAATGCCTAATATGATTGTGTCGACTGTCTGTGTTTGTGTATAATATCTCTGATTGGGATTGCCAAGATGTTGTTGTTGTTGTGTCTAGGGGTGTATAAGGTGGCGGATTGATAGAATCGCCACCTGTCTCGTCACCTGTCTCACCCACACACGCCCTGTGGTGTCTAGGGGTGTATCAGCTGATACGTTTATAGAATAGTGACCTATCTCGTCACCTGGATCACTCACACACGCCCTGTGGTGTCTAGGGGTGTATCAGCTGATACGTTTATAGAATAGTGACCTATCTCGTCACCTGGATCACTCACACACGCCCTGTGGTGTCTAGGGGTGTATCAGCTGATACGTTTATAGAATAGTGACCTATCTCGTCACCTGGCTCACTCACACAAGTCCTGTGGTGTCTAGGGTTGTAGCAAGCTGATAAATTTATAGAACTGTGACCTATCTCGTCACCTGTCTCACCCACACACGCCCTGTGGTGTCTAGGGGTGTATCAGCTGATAAGTTTAAAGAACCGTGACCTATCTCGTCACCTGGCTCACTCACACACGTCCTGTGGTGTCTAGGGGTGTATCAGCTGATAAGTTTATAGAATAGTGACCTATCTCGTCACCTGGCCCACTCACACACGTCCTGTGGTGTCTAGGGTTGTAGCAAGCTGATAAATTTATAGAACTGTGACCTATCTCGTCACCTGGCTCACTCACTCACGTCCTGTGATGTCTGGGGGTGTATCAGCTGATAAGTTTATATAATACTGACCTGTCTCGTCACCTGGCTCACTGACACACGTCCTCCGAAGGATGCTGTTGATGAAATGAACAGAACACACCGCGGCAGCCTGACATGCACTTTATTGCCACCATGGTGTAAACACTAGGTCGAGCCTCTGCAGACAGCCGAGTTATTCCCACACTTATGCTCTGTGCAATATACCGTACGCTTGATGGCCATATCTCTCTCGTACTGTCACTGTCACGCAAGAGATGTCGATTTCACAGTCTCCCCTTCTAACTGTCACTGACCTATGCGATGCCACTCGTGAGTCACTATTGTACAGCCTCGATGGTGCGAAAGATGTGGGGTTAGCGGTAAACGTGAAGAGCAAGGACACATGTCCTGGCATAATCCGCACATTTCGGAAAAGACGAGACATTGTGGTGCTCTCCTCGTCAGCTCGCAGCTCGGCAGCTAAAGCTCATAGAGCTGTTCCGTGTGAGTTTAGAATCGAGGAGAAGCACATCTTACACGTAGAAAGGTACAACGAAATGTTGGCCAGTATGAGACAAGAAGGTTGTGGAATCGGACTATTCACCTTAGAGGTAGTTGCACAACGTCTGGTATCCAGCAGCGAATACAACGTGCTTAATCAACTGAGGCTGAAAGGACCTTCGAGAATTAAGGCACTGATATTACTGGGTGAGGCTATGGAGAACGCCCCATAACCAGCAGGAAATGCACTCTGCAGACTCGAGCAGGCTATGAAACAACCGAAACAAAACATGGAACAAATCAATGCAGGAAAATGGCTCATATCTCTGCCTCCAGAATACAGCCCAGTCAAGTTATCACAGCCCAGCCATGATCGCAACCACCATTACTGCTTCGTGCCGGACCTAACTAATCATCCTGCTAAGTAGGGACGGTGCACTTGAACCTTCGACAATGCAGAATAGAGGAGACCCTTCAACGCTGTAGACACCTGGACACAGACATGTCGCCGAAGTCACGTAAACAGAGCCAAGTTGTGACAGCAGTCACTGACGGTAGAGCAAGGCGCCATGCCAGGTGGCAGAAGACGAGGGTGAAGGAAGAAAGAAACCTTGGTGTCTGCAGACATGCGGCTCCGTCAGCTATGCTGGGGATGGTTAGAAGACAACATGGTGGCAAGGTCGTGGGGTGTAGGCCTAATGAACTGTCGATGCGGAGGCGATGACAGAGGCGAGGCGGACGGGAGGAGGGGGAATGGCTTTGTCATGCACATCGCTCTCGGCACTTGATGATGATACCCCAGTTATAACCCAGAAAGGTTCAACATGATATTACTGGTATGAAAACAATGCAATACACATGAGTACTACAAGACCTCCGGTTTAAAACCGAGCATGAATGGATACTATAAAACGTAGAGGGTTGAGCTGTTTCGTCCATGTATAAATAGACACATCTTCGTGGTGAGGGATGTGCTTTGGGAGAAGATGCTGCGATGGCACTTGATAATGATGATGATGTGTGATAGCAGGTACGGTACGGTACGGTCAAGGGTAGCCCCCTAGCAGCTACTGCCACTGGGGGCGGGAAGTGATCGGTCTGCATGTACTCTAGCTCAGGGCCGGGCCGGGCTATGATACAGACAGGCGGCCGCATCAGGGAGAACCGAAAGGGGGCTTCGTAAAACTGGTACGGTGCGGCATTTCGAAGACTTGCATCCTACTGAGAAAATCTAGTACATGGTCCCCCTCTAGGGCGGGACATATAGGTTAGGTGTCTCGGTTGGTGGGCTGGAATGGTCGGTCTGGACGAGTGTCTACCTCCGCCAGCTGAAGACTTCCATAGATGGCCGCCACGTGAAGTGTCGGCTTGTTGAGTGTGTCTTGTTGTTCTCAGTTCCTCGTCCTCACGGCCGCCACACATGGATCGACTAGAGATTGTTGTGGGCACCTACGACAGCCTCATCCTCGGCTACAAGCTGGTCAGCAAGTTAGACGGTGTGAGTACATTTACTAGCAACTAGCCCTATGCCTATATATTTAATTTATCAGACCAGCCAGAACTTCAGGCCCCAGCCACCTGGGCTGTACTGTACTGTTGCCGAGCATGGCAGTTCCATCGTTTGTCAACTCCGTCACGTGTGGTTTTGTAGTTTTTACCATTACGAGCTGGCGCAAGTACTTTTATATTTCCCCTGTTTTGTTTTTAATTATTAATCAAAGACGGATACATAATCAAGCTGGCAAAATGATCACAATGATCATACCCGATTGACAATTGTTGATGTTGAATTGTTGACATCTCAAGTACTAAGTAGCTTGCTCGAGATGGTTTTAAAATTGAGTATTTACTAATGAGACCACGACAGATAGATTGGCCTTGAAAAACCAAATCTCATGTTACCTCAATGATGCCTGTATGTCAATTATATGTGGAGATATTCACATTTTTGTGAAGGTGCCTCTGGGTAAAATAATCACATGTTTGCAGTTAGTTATTTTATAACTCTTCAGTCTGCCCATTTCCTCCACGCTACCAGTCTGGTCTCAAACAGATCATAGACGGATATGAAAAACTGACTTCAAACATATGTTTCCTCATGTTAAATGATTAAAAATTAGTACAAGTATACAAATAACGAAGTGATTGTTATTGTAAGCAAACATTTGCTAATAATGTAGGGACATTATTCGCAAATGGCTGGTCACATGACCTATTCGCAAACGGCTGGTCACATGACCTACATTTGACTACATTATTGTTTGTGACAACATCATTGTGTCCTTGGTAGTGTAGTGGTTAGTATCTCCGCCTGTCATGCGGGAGACTGGGGTTCGACTCCCTGCTGGTTTTTTTTTGTTTAATTGAGTTCAAATACCCTTATCGGTGAGTTCAAATACCCTTGTCGGTGGACACCCCAAAAATTGCAAATCCTGTAATTATTATTTTCCTCCCCCACGTTCCTCTCTCTCCAGTTGTATGGACAGATGGAGAAATAGACGCAAAGCATAGGCAAACAAAGGGAAATTCAAAAGAATGACATCTATCAAATAAGCAAAGTATATTACTGAAAAGAAGGCGAACAGGAAATAGATGACAGGTGTAATCTTAGAGTTGATGGACAATATAAAACAAAATAAAAAGGACACATAATATTCTAGTGTCATCTACAGGCTTACTTTCATCTCGTGTTTACACAAATTCAACGTAAAGAAGTAAGTACCGCAAACTAAGAACTTGCAAACAAAAGACAGAAAAGAAGGGAGAATGATAGTCTTCTTAAGCCAATCGACGGCAGTAGTAAACGTCACGTGACCAGCCGTTTGCGAATGTCTGTATATTAGCAAATGTTTGCTTATAAAGTCTCCCTACAAATAAATTATTAATCTTTAAACTTGTAGTTTCTTTAATTTTAGTAATTCAAATTGCGCGTTTTGAGTGTTACAAAGTGTACATGCCAGTCCGATCGATAGCGCATGCGCGGCTGCTATGGCCATGGATTTCCCACTCACAATGGCATGTCTTCGCAGAAAATTTTGTTTTCAACCACAATTCGAGCAAGTTAAGCGATGAAACTTCGAGTCCGATTGATGTGCACAAAGAACAAACGCACATTTTCACAGAAATTTTTTTTCATCCACAAATTAAGCAAGTTTAGTGATGAAACTTTCCAAATGTATGTAAGCTTGGATGCAGAATTCAAAAATTCATCTAAAATTTATGGTTTTCTATTAAAAGCGCCAGATAAAAATTAATTACGGTAAGTATAAAATATAAGTTTAATTTATGTTAACGAAGTGACTATTCATACCCCGGCTATGAATAAATTATCCCTTTATTCATAGCGGAACTTTCCCGGCTGGTCACGTGATTTGCCAAGTCACATGACTTAATGTATGTGACGTCATCGGGACATGAGCGTGGCTATGTTATATATTTTTGTTGATTCAAAATCTTATCCTCAGTTGCACAGTGGTAAGTGTCTCCGCCTGATAAGCGGGAGCTGTTGGTTTGATTCCCTGCCGGATACTATTTTTTTTTTTAATTCTTCAGGAATTAATTGGGTGAAAGCGACTTTTTAATAAACAAATATTAGGAACTATGATTATGAACTGATGTTTTAAATATTTGTTTATCGAAGTTATTTCTTTTTTGTCACTTTTATTATCTTATTTATATTATATAAAAGTTATCACTTTTTTATGTCTTTCAACACATCTTTCTCATATCTCTGTCTCTCACACTAGCTTCGTTATCTATCTCTCTCCTCTCTCTTTTCAACCTGCTTCACATATACCAGGTTTTCCTGCACTTTATATGAGTAGCATGTCCTTGTTTATTTGTTAATTCATCAGGCCAGTCAGTCGAAAGCCTGATGTTTTAATTGCCTAATCAAGTCTCTCTGAGGCGACACATATTACTGTCAGCTTGGACCGGAATGATCAGGACATAAATAGTAGGAAATAGGTCGGTAATGTAAACAAAGATGGATGCCTGTAAACAGTAAGTGTACAGAAATGCAAGTTAACAATTCTTGAACACGCCTTGGGACACAATTATTTGTATTGGGGATACCAATCTGGAAAATTATTCTTGATATTTAAACAGTCATACTTCAACTATGTATAAAGTATCCCTTTACTCATACTTCAGCTATGTATAAACTCTCCCAAAACAAAAACAAAACAAAGAGAGATTATTCGCAGATGTCTGCGAATAATACTGAGCGTCATTCGCAGATGTGACCAGTCACGTGACTTGCGAATAATCACTTCAAAAAACAAAATCCAGCAGTACCTTATTCAAGTCTGTAGGTTAATTTCTGCAGTCTCCCTAGCGAAGGGGTTAACGACTTTCTCTGTGATCCCGTATATCCACGTGAGGAACACAGCTGCATGAGACTAGGCAGCGGATTGCATTGCGTTGGTTACTTACGGGGTATGTGAGCCGGTCGCTCAGAAAGCAGTGGCAAACTACTGAGCATAATCTTGCCAAGAACATCAACAGCAGCTGAAAAATGCTGGTGTTGACTGCTACATCCTGTAAGGAATATGCAATTTAAAAAAAATATGTCAATTTGTGTGTCAGTTTATTATTTAATATGAACATAGAGGAAAATACTACTTGAGCACCTTGACAAAACGAAGTGTCTATTCGTAGAGCCCTACGAATAGACAAAGTGTCTATTCGTAGGGCCCTACGAATAAACAAAGCGTCTATTCGTAGGGTGTCGTAGCACTCCCTGGGGTGAGGGGAACCTGCTATCACACTTTAACAACGGGATACCTTTAGCCCTGGGACATAGGTGACCTCAGTCCACAACCCCTTCAGCCCTTGGAACCCTATCTCTCTCACTCTCAACCAAGGGACGTTGCCCCTTTCAACCTTCGTCCTGAACTCATGACGCAAATCTGGCAGCTAACTAGGTTAACAATATGGTGTATTATACAAGATGAATGGATGAATGAGAATGATGATGATTCTGAGATAGACCTTGCAGTATCTATGCGAGATAAGACGTGGCAAGGATTGAGTAGCCTCCTGGAGGAAGTGTCATCATCGTCAGGGCCTCAAGTCACACTATTGGGTAAGTCAGACACGCTCACCAAGTCTCTCAGGCCTCCCTCCAGGTATAGGTTTCTCCACTTGGGTAGGATGGCGGGCGAGTTGACTCACTGATACTTGGGACCTTCGGTGGATGACGTCCCTGAAGTCTGGATCACCTTAGGGTAAGGATAAAGACTGTCTCTTGGGAGCTGAGGAACTAGAACACTCCTCTGAAGCGTCTTGAAGTATCGATGGTACTGCGGGTATAGCAAGAGGGTGATCTCTCACTCAATGGTAGTAGCAGTCCTAACTATCTATGCAACCCGCGCAGATCTCCCGACTTATATCGCAGATATCACAGCACAGATACCTCTCCCGCTGAAACGTGGCACTTTAGATAGAGTTCACAACAGACAAAAGTTCTTCCACAATATCAGGCACCACAGGGTACCAGGCACTTGGTAGTGGAGACATCAGCATTATTTGGCATGAAGGCAGTCAGTCAGGGTCACAACCTGGACACTAACAACAATCAGATACTTGCCCAGCTGGAGTAACGAACAAGGCGATATGGTGCTGTCCTGGCACATAACCTGGGCTATCAGACGTGGAGTGGGCGAGGCGTTAGCTGGAGCCCATCCTGAGACGTACTCTCGATTGTAAGTACTGCTCGCTGAGGTAGTGGACTTCCAAGCTGTTCACACCGGCTGTCGCCCTAGTCCGGATCACTGGACTCGTCCCCAGATCATGGCTCTGCTCTCAACAAGATAGAACCTGTGGAGGATAACACTCAGTGAGAGCACCATGAATCAGACTTACCCACAGCAGATACACTTAAGTCCCCCTTACTCAGACGTGTGGACCCTTCCCATAAGGGCCGCACTCCTTCACTGGCTGCTCAAATGGTCGAGGACAGACTGGACCTAGAACCAAAGTGGCAGCTGTCCACCTACATCCTCTTTCTCCGACGAACGTAGGACTGGGCCAAGGTTGGTGTCTGAGATATGGGTCTCTGCTGAAACATAGCTAGACAACACATGTGGTTAGTGAGTTAGTGGTACTTATAGATAGCAGCGCCCTGAAGGAGGGCCGATGGCAGTACTCCCTCACCTCCTTCCTGTTATCCGCCAACGCTGATGTCGTACCAGGCCGTAGGCACAATCCAATAACTCCAAATAAATATACAGGGTGATCCCCCTGTAGCAGAAATCCACACCCCGTTCCCTCCTCCCTGGTCCCAGGTCGGGGCATGTAGAACGGTGTTATGTTCAATATGAACAATTCTGTCGCAATGGTCCTTTCTCCCTCTATCAATCTCTCAGGACACCACTATAGTAAGCTGGCCTTCCATCGAGGGAACTAATTACAAGACAGATGTGAGGAAAGACAAGAAGAAAGCCAGTGGTCAGGACACCAGGTGATCAGACGCTCGACTCCCGGCACGACCTTGAAACAACCTCGGAGGGTTCGGCCGACCGGTGCATTCGATTCGTTGCACTTGCCCGAGTTCATCGATATATCACTCGATATATTCGAAGCGACTCCTTAATCTACTTCCGTTAGCGCTGTGAGTAACGGTTCGGCCGCGCTGGCCCCGCCGACGCTCGAGGTTATAAAGTTGGCCATGTGTGAACTCGAATTATAGGTCTCACTTCCCTGAACCCGATGTTCCCGATCAACAGGTGCTGTAAATAAGCCGCGCGCTGCTAACCTATGAAATATCTTAGCAGTACAATGCTGCTACACACGCGTTTGCCACAGGCTTAATTTTACAGTCGTAAACTACAAGCTTGCCACTGTTCACACGTGACCTCCTTTCCCGCGCCGGTCAGTACACGCGTTAGCGAAATCTCATAATTTGAATCACCGACACCGCACTAGTTAATGAAAACGGTTGTACACATACCTTCACACAAACAGCACGACAGTGGAGACGAGAAGCGTTGTCACTGCAACTGGACATGATGTCGGAAGTCTTTAACCCTCGTCAAGACACGCTCTCTCTCCCTTAGCACTGGGCCAAAATGTCGACTGCCTGCCTGCAACCTGTGTCTCCAACTGATCATGTGTTCCGGGACAAGCGACTGCGCAGTCAGACATGCGCAGTCGGTCTTGCCCGGACATCTGTTCCGCCACCAACCTCCTGGAATAATCTTAAAGGGCGAGCAACGATTCGGGTCGGGTAGAGTCAAATTACTGGTTACTTCCCTTTCACTGGTAAATTTTCGTAACCCGAATCTCCGATGTCTCACCGGACCTTTCCTCAGCAGAACATCACGAGGCGGACCCACTGAGTTCTGTGACATAGGGCACGGCTGGTCACGTGATTTAACGTAAGTTTGCGGCTATATTATACATTTTCGTTGATTAGAAAACGTGTCGTCAGTGGCATAGTTGATAGTGCGCCCGCCTGATGGGCGGGAGCTCGAGGTTCGTTTCCTTTCCGGACCTTTTTTATTTTTTGTATAATGGTTCAGCAATTAATTGGATGAAAGTCAAATGTCAATCGTTCGTTTCCTTGCTCGACAATGTTTTTTTTAAATTTTTCAGCAATTCATTTAGAATTGTGTTGTTTAAAGTGAGTGTAATTTAGTTAGTACCAGTTTCTCCAGTATTGGTCCTCGTTGCTTTGCACTACGGCAATTCCAATACCCAACCCACACATTTTTGAGTCCCAAACGATCCGTTTTCCTTCTACCCCTTCTGGCTCCAGCCCTCTTCTTCCTTTTCCTTCCCCCCTCTCCCCTACCTCTTCTCCTCCGCTTAATTCTCTCCCCGCTGGCTGTTGTCAAAAGTATCGAGCACAAAGCACGATTCGGCGATAATTCTTTGTAATATTCATAGTTTTCATATTCATAGACACGAAAGTGGTTAAGTAGGCAGGTAGAAGGGTGTGTAGGTAGACAGGTAGGTAGTTAAGTAAGCAGGTATGTGGGTAGCTAGGCAGGTAGGTGGATAGTAGGTACGCATGTAGATGGGTAGCTAGATCCAACCAGACACTCGCTCGTCGATCATCTGTGTTCCACCATGCCAATTCATACATCTCTTTCAACCTCTCCCTGCAATACTCTGAACAGGCAGGTTGACCGGCCGAGAGAGAGAGAGAGAGAGAGGGGGGGGGGCAGTCAGAGATACAGACAAATAAACAACGGATATATAAACTGGCAGACAGATAGAGAGTCAGACACACGCATACATACACACAGAGAGTCAACCAGACATACATATGCATATGGAAAGACAGACAGACAGTTTGTTAGATAGAGATTCAGATAGACATATATACAAATGGACAGATACAAGTAGGCTGATAGAGAACAAGAAATCACGCAGGCTGTCAGACGGACGGACAGACAGAGACAGAGAGACATCCGGGCATGTAGAGAGACATCCAGACAGGTGGACAAATAGAGAGGCATACAGACAGGCGGACATATAGAGAGGCATACAGACATCTCTCTCTCCTTCTTCTCTATCTGCGTGCTCTGTTTTCTAAACTACATTTTCACTTCACATTCAACTTCGGCGTCATTCACGAAATGTCTCCCGCCAAGATGGGTTTTCAATGTTTATGCTGACAAATGTTTGTCCCGTAAAGCGGTGCATAGCTTGGTAGAAAAAGTTCCTAGGGCGAGTCAATAAGCAAGTCACACAGTTCTGTGGTATGGCAGGTAAATGAAAACAGGGCATGCAGTTCCATGCAGCGGGTTTGGGAGGCCTGATAAAACTGGGATAAGTGCATCAATGTTGGTGGAAATTATGTTGAGAAATAAAGGGACAATGTATGTATAAAAATAAACTGGTTTCAAGTTGTTATCATATTTAGTTATTTTTCTACAGCCATTTGTGGGTTACTTATTAACTTACCCTCGTAAGATAGCGATCACATGTTCACTGTAGGATAGAGATCACACGTTCACTGTAGGATAGAAATCACATGTTCACTGTAGGATAGAGATTATATTTCACTGTAGGATAGAGATTATATTTCACTGTAGGATAGAGATTACATGTTCACTGTAGGATAGAGATTACATGTTCACTGTAGGATAGAGATTACATGTTCACTGTAGGATAGAGATCACATGTTCGCATCTAAACACCAGTGAAGGATAGAGATGATATGTTGACATGCAAAAACACCATCTCAGAGATGTAGACATAATCCCTCTTCAGAGTTATGGTTTGGAGACCAGCTTCACAGAAGACCCCGGGGAGGGTGCCCTGAGGTGTGTCTACGTGTCGCCCAGCGGAACCCTGGTGTCCAGCAGCTCAAACACATCTGTCAGGCTGCATAACCTCGTGAAGAGGAAGTCTCTGGGGGAGCTGTACCAGCATGATGGTGAGTGTACCCCAAGTTCTGCCTCTCTCTCTCTCTCTCTCTCTCTCTCTCTCTCTCTCTCTCTCTCTCTCTCTCTCTCTCTCCTCTCTCTCTCTCTCTCTCTCTCTCTCTCTCTCTCTCTCTCTCTCAGCATGATGGTGAGTGTACCCACATTCTGCCTCTCTCTCTCTCTCTCTCTCTCTCTCTCTCTCTCTCTCTCTCTCTCTCTCTCTCTCTCTCTCTCAGCATGATGGTGAGTGTACCCACATTCTGCCTCTCTCTCTCTCTCTCTCTCTCTCTCTCTCTCTCTCTCTCTCTCTCTCTCTCTCTCTCTCTCTCTCTCTCAGCATGATGGTGAGTGTACCCACATTCTGCCTCTCTCTCTCTCTCTCTCTCTCTCTCCCAGCATGATGGTGAGTAGATTTGTTGTGCTGACTGCTGTAACATCCATGTTCTCCGTCTCTCTGTTCATTGGACTAGATCCCTGCAGGGTTCCACAGTAACCTACTGCCAAGAAGTGATCCTCTTTTGCTACGTGGTTAACTGTCCTTCATTGGCAATATTTTAGCTCGTTATATCTAGATTTAGTTTCTGAATCCAACAACTTGAACTCAGTAACAGAACTGGTGATATACAACATCGACATAGTGCCTCAATTTTGAGTCCATATTTGATTTCAGGCAGTATCCCATGATTTTATGACATGCTGGCAATCAACATGATTCAACCATCACGCATTCCGTCATAACTGCTCATGCTGACCCTACTAAGTACAACTACAATTAAGGTCAAATATGTCGTTTGTCCTATCACATGTATTCACAGTGTTCACAGTTTACAGAAATATTCCTAACTAATTACTCACGCCAGTAACTTGGGGTATTGTTTATTGTGTGACCTTTCAGTGATTCTTCAACAGATGTCGGCCCATCTTGTCCTATTTCATTCTTCTGCTTTTGGTCTGTGTTTTGTGCCGAATCGCTTTCAGTCTTCAATATATCTTTGATTCTTCCTTCATTCCTCGCTTCATTAGATTCTCTGGATGTTAAATCGTTTTCCTCAGTTTGCTTCTCAAAGATCATATCATGCTGATATCTCTGTGCCATCCTTCCTTCATGGCTGTTGTTCTCCATCTGTTTCTCTCTGACGTGTTGTTTCCACGCTTACTCGTGTGCGTTCACTGTCCTTGCCATACTTATTGTAATTTTAGATCTTTCCAATCTGTATTGTTGGTTTGCGCCGCATGGCACCTACATTCGTGTTTGTCTGTGTACCAGGACACAGATGTTGTGGGCTGTGAAAGGCACTACCACTGTCAATGGTGCTGTATCAGTGTCAACCAGTGGATCCATCTCGCTGACATCACACACACCCTTAGAGAGACTTAACACAAGGACTTTCAGCTGGATGTTTTGACATTAGTAGTGAGATTGCAAGTGTTTGAATGGAAGATCTATACGGGTGTTTGAATGGAAGATCTGTGCGAGTGTTTGAATGGCAGATCTGTACGGATGTTTGAATGGAAGATCTGTATGGGTATTTGAATGGAAGATCTGTATGGGTGTTTGAATGGAAGATCTGTGCAGGTATTTGAATGGAAGATCTGTACGGGTGTTTGAATGGAAGATCTGTGCGAGTATTTGAATGGAAGATCTGTGCGGGTATTTGAATGGAAGATCTGTGCGGGTATTTGAATGGAAGATCTGTGCGGGTATTTGAATGGAAGGAGCAGCACACCAAGGCTGCCCAGAGGCTTGTATTCAACAGTGGACAAGCACTCCCATTGAGTATCAGAAAGAGTGCTGAACATGATTTTGTGGCAGTAAATCATGGAAAAGGCACAAACAAATTAGAAAGAGCTTGAAAGCAATGGAGATGTGGTTTCTGAGTCAGATAAATGTTGCAAATATCTTGGACTGACAGAGTAACTAACAGTGATTGCCTGGAAGTGGCTAACATAAGGTAGACATGGGCAACAGTGGGAAGGGCCAGCAGTGTTCTTTGGTTATATCATGAACAGAGGGGTGTAGGAGAGCATTGTGGAAAGGCCAGCCGTGTTCTTTGGTTATATCATGAACAGAGAGGTGTAGGGGAGCATTGTGGAAAGGCCAGCCGTGTTCTTTGGTCATATCATGAACAGATAAGTGTAGGGGAGCATTGTGGAAAGGCCAGCCGTGTTCTTTGGTTATATCATGAACAGAGGGGTGTAGGGGAGCATTGTGGAAAGGCCAGCCGTGTTCTTTGGTCATATCATGAACAGATAAGTGTAGGGGAGCATTGTGGAAAGGCCAGCCGTGTTCTTTGGTCATATCATGAACAGAGGGGTGTAGGGGAGCGTTGTGGAAAGGCCAGCCGTGTTCTTTGGTCATATGAACAGAGGGGTGTAAGAGAGCATTGTGGAAAGGCAAGCAGAGTTCTTTGGTCATATGAACAGATAAGTGTTGGAGAGCACCATGGAGTGGCTACTTGTAGAAGAGGCATGAGACAGATCCAGAGTAATGCTGCTGGATGGTCTGAAATGGTGACGTATATGAATGGCTTCTGTAAAACAGTGATGTAGGTGAATAGCTTCAGTAAAACAGTAACGTAGGTGAATAGTTTCAGTAAAACAGTGACAGTAAATAGCTTCAGTAATACTGACAGTAAATAGCTTAAGTAAAATAGTGACATAATTGAATAGCTTCAGTAAAACAGTAACGTAGGTGAATAGTTTCAGTAAAACAGTGACAGTAAATAGCTTCAGTAATACTGACAGTAAATAGCTTAAGTAAAATAGTGACATAATTGAATAGCTTCAGTAAAACAGTGATGTAGGTGAATAGCTTCAGTAAAACAGTGACGTGGGAGAATAGCTTTAGTAAAACAGTGTCGTAGATTAATAGCTTCAGTAAAACAGTGACGTGGGTGAATAGCTTCAGTAAAACAGTGTCGTAGATTAATAGCTTCAGTAAAACAGTGACGTAGGAGATTAGCTTCAGTAAAACAGTGACGTAGATGAATAGCTTCAGTAAAACAGTGACGTGGAGTGAATAGCTTCAGTAAAACAGTGACGTGGGTGAATAGCTTCAGTAAAACAGTGTCGTAGATTAATAGCTTCAGTAAAACAGTGATGTAGGAGAATAGCTTCAGTAAAACAGTGACGTAGTAGAATAGCTTCAGTAAAACAGTGACGTGGGAGAATAGCTTCAGTAAAACAGTGTCGTAGATTAATAGCTTCAGTAAAACAGTGACGTGGGTGAATAGCTTCATTAAAACAGTGATGTAGTAGAATAGCTTCAGTAAAACAGTGACGTAGTAGAATAGCTTCAGTAAAACAGTGACGTAGTAGAATAGCTTCAGTAAAACAGTGACGTGGGAGAATAGCTTCAGTAAAACAGTGACGTGGGAGAATAGCTTCAGTAAAACAGTGACGTGGGAGAATAGCTTCAGTAAAACAGTGACGTAGGAGAATAGCTTCAGTAAAACAGTGACGTGGGTGAATAGCTTCATTAAAACAGTGACGTAGTAGAATAGCTTCAGTAAAACAGTGACGTAGTAGAATAGCTTCAGTAAAACAGTGACGTGGGAGAATAGCTTCAGTAAAACAGTGACGTGGGAGAATAGCTTCAGTAAAACAGTGACATAGGAGAATAGCTTCAGTAAAACAGTGACGTAGGAGAATAGCTTCAGTAAAATAGTGATGTAGGAGAATAGCTTCAGTAAAACAGTGACATAGGAGAATAGCTTCAGTAAAACAGTGACATAGGAGAATAGCTTCAGTAAAACAGTGACATAGGAGAATAGCTTCAGTAAAACAGTGACATAGGAGAATAGCTTCAGTAAAACAGTGATTGTAGGAGAATAGCTTCAGTAAAACAGTGAGTAGGAGAATAGCTTCAGTAAAACAGTGACATAGGTGAATAGTTCAGTAAAACAGTGACATAGGACTAGCTTCAGTAAAACAGTGACTAGCGAGAATAGCTTCCAGGTAACACAGTGACATAGGAGAATAGAACTTCAGTAAACAGGTGACATAGGAGAATAGCTTCAGTAAAACAGTGACATAGGAGAATTAGCTTCAGTAAAACAGTGCCATAAGCCTCAGTTAAACGTAGATGAGGAGGAATACGCTTCAGTAAAACAGCTACATAGGAGAATTAGCTTCAGTAAACACAGGGACATAGGAGAATAGCTTCAAGTAAAACAGTGCAATAGGTAGACTCGATTTCAGTAAAACAGTGATGTAGGAGAATAGCTTCAGTAAAACAGTGACATAGGAGAATAGCTTCAGTAAAACAGTGACATAGGTGAATAGCTTCAGTAAAACAGTGACATAGGAGAATAGCTTCAGTAAAACAGTGACATAGGAGAATAGCTTCAGTAAAACAGTGACATAGGAGAATAGCTTCAGTAAAACAGTGACATAGGAGAATAGCTTCAGTAAAACAGTGACATAGGAGAATAGCTTCAGTAAAACAGTGACATAGGAGAATAGCTTCAGTAAAACAGTGACAGTAGGGAGAATAGCTTCAGTAAAACAGTGACATAGGAGAATAGCTTCAGTAAAACAGTGACGTAGGAGAATAGCTTCAGTAAAACAGTGACGTAGGAGAATAGCTTCAGTAAAACAGTGACGTAGATTAATAGCTTCAGTAAAACAGTGACATAGGAGAATAGCTTCAGTAAAACAGTGACGTAGGAGAATAGCTTCAGTAAAACAGTGACGTAGGAGAATAGCTTCAGTAAAACAGTGACATAGGAGAATAGCTTCAGTAAAACAGTGACATAGGAGAATAGCTTCAGTAAAACCGTGACGTGGAGGAATAGCTTCAGTAAAACAGTGACATAGGAGAATAGCTCAGTAAAACAGGTGACATGGGAGAATAGCTTCAGTAAAACAGTGACGATGGAGAATAGCTTCTGTAAAACAGGTGTACATGGGAGAATAGCTTCAGTAACACAGTGACATAGGAGAATAGCTTTCAGTAAAACGGTGATGTAGGAGAATAGCTTCAGTAAAACGGTGATGTAGGAGAATAGCTTCAGTAAAACAGTGAGTGGGGGAATAGCTTCAGTAAAACAGTGTCGTAGATTAATAGCTTCAGTAAAACAGTGACATGGGAGAATAGCTTCAGTAAAACAGTGACATGGGAGAATAGCTTCAGTAAAACAGTGACATAGGAGAATAGCTTCAGTAAAACGGTGACATGGGAGAATAGCTTCAGTAAAACGTGACATGGGAGAAATAGCTTCAGTTAAAAAATGTGATGTAGGAGAATAGCTTCAGTAAAAACAGTGACGTGGGAGAAATAGCTGTCAGTAAAACAGTGACGTGGGAGAATCAGCTTCAGTAAAAAAGTGACAGGGGAGAATAGCTTCAGTGACGTGGGAGAATAGCTTCAGTAAACAGTGACATAGGAGAATAGCTTCAGTAAAACAGTGACATAGGAGAATAGCTTCAGTAAAACAGTGACATGGGAGAATAGCTTCAGTAAAACAGTGACATAGGAGAATAGCTTCAGTAAAACAGTGATGTAGGAGAATAGCTTCAGTAAAACAGTGATGTAGGAGAATAGCTTCAGTAAAACAGTGACGTGGGAGAATAGCTTCAGTAAAACAGTGACATGGGAGAATAGCTTCAGTGACGTGGGAGAATAGCTTCAGTAAAACAGTGACATAGGAGAATAGCTTCAGTAAAACAGTGATGTAGGAGAATAGCTTCAGTAAAACAGTGACGTGGGAGAATAGCTTCAGTGACGTGGGAGAATAGCTTCAGTAAAACAGTGACATAGGAGAATAGCTTCAGTAAAATGGTGATGTAGGAGAATAGCTTCAGTAAAACAGTGAGTGGGGGAATAGCTTCAGTAAAACAGTGACGTAGGAGAATAGCTTCAGTAAAACAGTGATGTAGGAGAATAGCTTCAGTAAAACAGTGACGTAGGAGAATAGCTTCAGTAAAACAGTGACATAGGAGAATAGCTTCAGTAAAACAGTGACAGTAGGAGAATAGCTTCAGTAAAACAGTGACGTAGGAGAATAGCTTCAGTAAAACAGTGACGTAGGAGAATAGCTTCAGTAAAACAGTGACATAGGAGAATAGATTCAGTAAAACAGTGACGTGGGAGAATAGCTTCAGTGACGTGGGAGAATAGCTTCAGTAAAACAGTGACGTAGGAGAATAGCTTCAGTAAAACAGTGATGTAGGAGAATAGCTTCAGTAAAACAGTGACGTAGGAGAATAGCTTCAGTAAAACAGTGACATGGGAGAATAGCTTCAGTAAAACAGTGACGTGGGAGAATAGCTTCAGTAAAACAGTGACGTAGGAGAATAGCTTCAGTAAAACAGTGACGTAGGAGAATAGCTTCAGTAAAACAGTGACGTAGGAGAATAGCTTCAGTAAAACAGTGACATAGGAGAATAGATTCAGTAAAACAGTGACGTGGGAGAATAGCTTCAGTACAATTGATTCAGAACATCCAGGACCAACTTTGAAGAGGCATGAACGGCTGTGTCCTTTGGCAAGCCCATGATGATGTAAAAAATAACATTGCCCTTGTATTTGCTGAATGCCAGTAATACATGTGTGATGAGTTTATGTGACATTGTGTGATGAGTTTATGTGACAATGTACGATGAGTTTATGTGACAATGTGTCATGTTGACAGACCAGGTGAATTGCGTGACCTTCTACAAACAGAGCCACATGTTCACAGCCAGTGATGACGGAACAATCTGCATGTGGAAAACCAAGAACTGGGAAATGATGCGCGTGCTCAAAGGCCACAAGTAAGTGCTGTGTTGTGTGAGCAATTGTACATTGGTGTGTCTGCTTCTTGTCGTCATTAACCAGATCCATGTTGTGATTGAGTATGTGTTGTTGTTGTTGGTCCATCAAGAATGATGATGACCATTCATTTCATCCAGTGGGGTTGAAAGTATGGAACCGTGGGTTCTAAGATGGCTGATAGTAGTGATAAGGCCTATTTTGGCTCGAAATGTTCTTTGACAATGTGGGCAAAGAATGCTTGACGTTTCTGGAGGAGGATTTCCTGCAGTGGTTTTTCTGTCCTGGCATTTCTTTACAGCTCTTGCAGTCCTGGTTGCCTCACACATGACTGCACCCTTGTGTAATGATGCACGCCATGAATTTCGGTCTCTGGCTGCAGTCTCCCAGGTGTCATGATGAATTCCAAAAGCATTCAGAGAGATTTTCAGAGTGTCTTTAAAGCGTTTCCTCTGGCCACCTTGGGAGCGTTTACCACAACGCAGTTCGCTGTAAAAAAATTCGTTTAGGAAGCCTGTGATCTGGCATGCGAGTCAAGTGACCATCCCAACGAATCTGATTCTTCATCAGTAGAGTGTGGATACTGGGCATGGACGCTCTTTCTAGGACTTCAGTGTCTGGGATCTTGTCTTGTCATTTAATCTTCAGTAGCTTCCTTATGCAGACTGTGTGGAAGTGGTTTAATTTCCTAGCGTGTCGCTGATAAACAGTCCAGGTTTCACAAGCATATAGCAGTGTGGATAATACAACTGCTTTGTAGACTTTTAGCTTTGTTTGCAGGCTTATTCCAGTTCTGTCCCATACATTCTTGTACAGTCTGCCAAAGGCCACACTGGCCTTGGAGATTCTTGCATCCACTTCGTCATCAATTGTGGCAGCTTGTGACACAGTGCTGCCAAGATAGGTGAATTTGTCCACAACACTTAGTCTATGGCCATTCACTTTGATATTCGGCACAGTATGATTATTCCCTGGAGCTGGCTGGTACATAACTACAGTCTTCTCCAAGTTGATATTGAGCCCAAAGTTCGTATGTACATTCTCCGTGATTGATGTCTGAATGTGGATTCTCTGCATTGTGTGTGATATATCCAGTATCCTCAAGTTGCAGATTTCAAGTGTCGGATATATTTGTATGTGAACAGCGAGGACACAAACAATAGATTGCACAATCTATGCCTGGCACATCTCGCCTCATTTCCTCAGGTGCATACTGCAGAAGTCACACAACGTAAGCTACAGCAATGAGTGCACTCTTTCAAGCTGGAAAATGCAACACACATTTTACCGCAGTAATAAGCGAATGAAAGAAGAACCATGGCCATTTAAATTGTTTAACATTGTAATTGTAAGCTGGTTGTCATGTCTGTTTGTGTACACAAAGTTGGCTTTGAATAGCAATAACCTCAGTAAACTGTCATCCAGTTTGTGAGAGACACATCCATTGAAGATAGAAATTCATACTTGGCACACTCAGTGCAAACACCAGAAGCTCAGACTGCACAGTTTCAGCTGTCTCCTGTGTCCCCCCTCACAGTCAGGGTACACACTGTGCACAGTTTCAGCTGTCCCCTGTGACCCCCCTCACAGTCAGGGTACAGACTGTGCACAGTTTCAGCTGTCTCCTATGACCCCCCTCACCGTCAGGGTACAGACTGTGCACAGTTTCAGCTGTCTCCTATGTCCCCTTCTGTCAATGAAGTGTGTAGCTGCCATGCCCTTGTAATGTTCACATTGTTCTGTGCAGGTCACATGTTCTGGCAGTCGCTGTTCATCCCAGTGGTAAACTGGCTCTATCTGTGGGCAGTGACAGGAGCCTCCTCACCTGGGACTTGGTCACCGGCAAGTTGGCCTTTCACAGGAAGATTCCAGAAGGTAAATTCTCCCCAGCTTGTGTACTATAGTAACAGAGAACATGCACTCTCTCTCTCTTTCTCTCTCTCTCTCTCTCTCTCTCTCTTCTCTGTGTTTTTGTTTATATTTTCCTGGTAATTGACAATAACATTATACCTCTATAAAGTTCACACTCCTCCGGGTCGACTTTCTTTGGTAGCTTCACCAGATATCCTTCTCTCCATTCTGCTGGTGTTCCATCAGTCACCCATTCTGCTGGTGTTCCATCAGTCACGCATTCTGCTGGTCTTCCATCAGTCACCCATTCTGCTGGTCTTCCGTCAGTCACCCATTCTGCTGGTGTTCCATCAGTCACCCATTCTGCTGGTCTTCCGTCAGTCACCCATTCTGCTGGTCTTCCATCAGTCACCCATTCTGCTGGTCTTCCGTCAGTCACCCATTCTGCTGGTCTTCCATCAGTCACCCATTCTGCTGGTCTTCCGTCAGTCACCCATTCTGCTGGTCTTCCATCAGTCACCCATTCTGCTGGTCTTCCGTCAGTCACCCATTCTGCTGGTGTTCCATCAGTCACCCATTCTGCTGGTCTTCCGTCAGTCACCAATTCTGCTTGGCTTCCATCAGTTACCCATTCTGCTGGTCTTCCATCAGTCACCCATTCTGCTGGTCTTCCGTCAGTCACTCAGACTACTGGTGTTCCGACCAGACTGCTAAATAATGTGATTGGTAAATCAGTTGGCAAGTTTATATTTACTGTAGTAACTACTGCCGGTTAGTGGGGTAGGGGTATCCCCTATCAAAGGAGATGTAAGACGCCTCCTTTCCTCCGTTAGTCTACGGGACACCCTTGGGCAAGGTGGAGTACCCGTTTAGCCCCCCGATCAGGGTTACGTGAAGCCATGGAAGCAGGTGGTGGATGGAGTGTGAGAGCAGCCGACAGATTGTTGTTGGTTATGGTCTTGCACTCTGCGGCGATAGGCAGATGATCTCATCAGTAGAGACAATGGCTATGGCCACCGACTAGTACAGTCACTGCCCAGAAGGAAAGCAACGGCAAACTACCTTCTGCAAAACTTGCCAAGAAACCATAACAACCATGAAAGAAAACATAATAAGAAAGAGATCTGGTGGCGAGACCCCCAGGCCAGGCAGATCAGATAACACTGGAGAAGAGAGTGACGCAGGGACCAGTACTAGTAATCGTGATGACGGAGTTAATCCTGACTGTGTTACCAAGGAAATCCCATGTGTCAGAGTAAGAAACAGAGTGAGAATGGCAACGTGGAATGTGAGAAGTTTGTATGAGGGAAAGCTTAAAGTAGTGTGTGATGAGATTGAGAGGTTAAACATTCAAATTTTAGGAATTAGTGAACATCGCTGGAGCGGCAAGGGACATTTTACAACTGAAAATGGAAGTATTTTCATTTATTCTGGTAGAGATGTCGGAGGCCAGAGTGGAGTGGCATTTTGTTTAGATAAGACAACTGCAAAAGCTTTAATGGGATATAATCCAGTTAGTGATAGAATCCTCACTATTAGACTTAAAGGCCGTCCAAAAAACACAACTCTCATACAGATATATGCACTTACTTCAACAGCAGAGGAGGACGAAATTGAAGATTTTTACAACACACTACAAGACACATTAAATAAGATTGGTCATAATGATATAGCAATAATAATGGGAGATTTTAATGCAAAAGTAGGTGCAGGAAGAGCTGAAAATGAGAGACACGTTTTAGGAGAATTTGGATTAGGAAATAGAAATGATGCAGGTGACAAATTAATTGAATTTTGCACAGAAAATGAGTTAACGATAGCCAACACACTTTTTAAACAACATCCAAGAAGACTCTACACATGGAAGTCTCCAGACAGTTTTACCAAAAATTAGATAGATTATATTTTAATACAAAGAAGATGGAGATCAAGCATAACATCTGCAAAAACCCTACGAAGTGCAGACTGTGATACAGATCATCAGTTAATAGAAGCAGATCTGAAATTAAAACTCAAAAAGCTTACCCGAGGACCAAGGCCACTTCGTTTTGATCTCACAAAAATACCAGACGCATACAACATAGAAGTTAGGAATCGCTTTGGGGTCTTGATGTCTGTACAAGAAGAAATGACACCTGATGAACTGGCAGTACAAGCTAGAGATATCTTGATAACTGCAGCCAGAGATTTCATTCCGACCAAGAAAAAGCAACTTAAGCCATGGATTACATCAGACACGTTAGAATTAATAAAACAACGAAGGGAGCTGAAACAAAAAGGAGATGAATCCGATAGCAGGATGAAGTATAAATCTTTAACTCGAGAAATAAGAAAGAACACAAGAAAGGACAAAAATCAATATATACAAGATTGCTGTACCAGAATAGAGCAATATCATAAGGCTGGAAGAGATTATGAAATGTTCAAAGAAATGAAGTTATTGACAAGAAATGTTCAACCTCAATTGAATGTTATCTGTGACAAGATGGGAAATACCATAACAGAATCTAGACAGATTCTAGAAAGATGGCAGGAGTACTGCAGTGGAATGTATGATATGAGTGACAGTGAGGATATGAATGAGATACATGAGCCAATGACAGCAGAGACAGAACCTGAACCCTCATTAGATGAAATTGCTTGGGCTATAAGGAACCTGAAGAATGGTAAATCACCTGGATGTGATGAGATACCAGCTGAACTTCTTCTTCTTCTTCTTCGTTCATCCGGAGTTTTTTTTTCCGGATGTGATTGCGTTGTGCCTGTTTACAGCAGAGCTGCGTTCTTGCGCCGTTAGGCCGACACATCCGACTTCTGCGGGCATTTGTTGACCGGGTTAACCTTCCCGGGGGTTTCTTAGGACGTTTGACTCTCACTGTTGTAGTGTTATCCCCCATCCCAGCGGGTCCATATAGAACAGCCAAAGATCCTGGTCAGCCCTCAAGGGAAGGCAGGGGCAGACCATGGGCATTCCCCGCCATCCAAGGAGGCTTCCATACTTGCAGAGCCGATACATAGCGCTCTGGTACTGGGCTCACCCAAGGAATCGTCACGTCCTGCACATGGCTGCTTAGCCTCACTTCCGTATATTGGGCCTTCCGTTCACCATAGGCTGTTCTTCCGGAAACCAGAAGTATGCAGTCTGCAGATGACATCCACACAGTGAGCTTTGATTCGGACTTTCCATGTAATGGATTTGCTATCCAAGCAATATTCCATTTCGTGCCACTGGGACACTTTTCCACCTTTTATGAAGCCCACACAGTGGGCTTTTGATTCGGACTTTCCACGTAATGGATTTGCTATCCAAGCAATATTCCATTTCATGCCACTAGGACACTTTTCCACCTTTTATGAAGCCCACACAATGGGCTTTTGATTCGGACTTTCCACGTAATGGATTTGCTATCCAAGCAATATTCCATGTCATGCCACTAGGACACTTTTCCACCTTTTATGAAACCCACACAATGGGCTTTTGATTCGGACTTTCCACATAATGGATTTGCTATCCAAGCAATATTCCATTTCATGCCTCTGGGTCTTCATGCACCTTTAAATGTCAACCTGTATATAGTTAAAGTAAGCTGCGGTCAACTTGAGCTTGTTGATATCTCCATAGAGCTTGTCCTCAAATGAAGCAGGTGTGGGCCAAAATATCTTTCTCTGTTCTGCATACGTTGGGCAATCCTGCAGCAAATGTTTTGCTGTCATTTTTCCAGTTCTACAATTACATTCATCGGTATCTCCTATCTTTAGTTTATTGAACAAGTGGTATTTCAGCCTGTTATGTCCTGTGCGGAGTCTGAAGATTGCTACTTGTTCTCTTCGGTCGAGTTTGTAATATGCATCATCCTTCTGATGGCCTGGATGCTCTGATTCCCATTTGGTTCTATAAGTGCTTTTTATCAACCTCTTTGCCTCATTATAGGTTATGTCTATGTCAGGCTGTGGTAGTCGTCCGCCCTCTTTTGCCAGTCTGTCAGCCTCTTCGTTTCCAGGTATACTGCAATGTGATGGGATCCACTGTATTACAACTTTTTTGGATTTCTGGCATAGACCATGGAGTGCTGCTCTTAGGTCAGTTAGTTCTGTGCTGTTATTGCTCTTCAGTATTGAGATAGCTGACTTTGCATCTGTGAAGATAGCTATTTGCTTCTCTTTATTTTCCTCCATCAGGAGCATTTCTGCTGCAGTTTTCAGAGCCTCTACCTCCGCTTTGAAGTTACTTGAAAATTTTCCAGTTGCCATTGAATGTGTTTTTTTTCACTCCATTTTTTAAATTTAGAACTCCGCCTCCTCCATTCTCTATTGAATTTTTGGCTGATCCATCTGTATATGCATGGGTCCAATTCCTGCTTGGGTAATGTTCTTTTATGTAGTTTAGGGTTATTTCTCTTCTTTCGGTTTCATGCTGAGTGTTCTTTTTCTCAATACCAGGAATGTTTTCTATCATCTCAGGCAGTTGCTGCTGTCGCCAAGCTGGGAACGTGTGTGCATTGTGTATGGGCTTGACTGTTGATATGTTAAGAATAGGATCTGCCCTAATCCTTCGTTTTGCGTTTCTACAAAGTTGCTACGCTTCAGTCTTCCCTTTCCAAAACCATTAAATCTGTTGTACATAGGGTGGTCTGTCAATCTTCTAAATTTTTCTGCTTGTTGCTGGGCTCTGCTATCTCTTCTATCCTGCATTGGTTGTAAACAAGTGATCTTTTCTAGTTCATTAATAGGCGTTGTCTTCAGGCTTCCAGTTATGATTCGCATTCCTTGATTTTGGACTCTACTTATTTTGTTAAAGTTTGACTTAGCTGCTGTTGCCCAAGCTGCAATGCCATATTCCAGTACTGGCCTCACCCGTCCAGTATATAACTTCTTGAGAACTTTCTCATCTGCTCCCCACGTTGTACCAGCAAGCTTTTTCATGATTGCCATTCTCTGCCTTGCTCTTGTTCGATTTTTCTCAACCTGTGTCTTCCATGTCAGGCGACGATCAAAGGTGACTCCTAGATAGTTTGGATTTTCTTCATGGCGCAATATTTTTCCATTCAATACCAGCTTAGGTTGCTGAGGTTTATTTGAGAGGGAGAACACTGTGCATGTTGTTTTCTCCTCACTTATCTTCACTAGCCATGATTTTGACCAGTCCTCTAGCGCTAATAAGGCTTGCTGTATTCTGCTGTTAGCTGTGCTAATATATTCTTCAGATGTCCATATGGCTAGGTCATCTGCAAAGGAGGATGTGTGTACTCTGGCTGGAAAATTTTCTGTGATGTCATTTATATATGCTAGGAATAATGTTGGTGAAAGAACTCCTCCTTGGGGGACACCTTGCTCCAGCAGCATCATTTTGCTTGTTTGTCCTTGTACTTTTGTCCTGGCAGTTCTGTTCTCAAGGTAGTGGCTGATCCATTTATACATTTTTCCACAAACATGCATGTTTTGCAGTTTTACTTTCAGTCCTTCCTTCCATACTTTATCAAATGCTTTTTCTAAATCTACCCAGACCGCTAGTGTGTGCTTTTTCTCTTGGAAGGCATCCTCTATTTCCTGAGCTATATAGGTTATTTGATCTTCAGTGGATCTGTATTTTCTGAATCCTGCTTGGTGTGGTGTTAAGAGTTTGTTTTCTTCCAGATGCCATGTTAGCCTGCCATTGATAATGCGTTCCATTAATTTTCCTACACAGCTAAGTAGACTGATAGGTCGATAGCCATTTGGTTCTTCCAGGTCTTTTCCTTTCTTTGGGACTGGTATTAGTATAGCTTCCTTCCATGCCTGTGGGACTATTCCTCTCTTCCAGCTGTTATTTAGGACTGCTAGTAGTTTCTTCTTTGCCTTGGTGCCTAGTCCTATTCCAGCTGAACTAATTAAAGCAGGAGGAGAAGAAAGCATACACATATATCATGCATTATGTACAAAGATTTGTAAATATGGTATATGGCCAAAAGATTGGAAGAGAACTATCTTCATTCCAATACCAAAAAAGGGCAACCTGAAATTATGCACCAACTATAGAACTGTTGCCCTGATCAGTCATGCAAGTAAAATTCTACTAAAAGTCATAATGCGAAGACTTAGTAAGAAAATGGAAGAAGAGATTAACGTGGTTCAAGTTGGATTTAGACAAGGAAGAGGAACAAGAGATCACATATTCAACATGCGTTTAATAATAGAGAAGTGCAGAGAATTTAATGTAAACCTATTCTCATGTTTTGTGGATTATTCAAAGGCATTTGACTGTGTACAGCATCAGAAACTTTGGGAAATCATGAGGAATATGGGCTTTCCATCACATGTAGTACATCTCATAAAAATGCTATATCTAGACCAACAAGCAGCAGTTAGAATAGATGGCGAGACATCAGATTGGTTTGACATCAAGCAAGGAGTCCGTCAGGGCTGCGTGCTGTCACCCTATTTGTTTAACCTGTACGCCGAAAATATAATGAGAAATGTAAGAGATGATATAAACAGGGAGCCATATGATGCCCTAAATATCGGCGGTCATGACATACCAGAGATTCGATATGCTGATGATACAGTATTACTATCCACAACACAGAATGGCATAGAAAACCTAATAGCCTCAACACAATTGAATAGTGAAAATCACAACTTATATCTTAACATAGCAGAAACTAAGATAATGCATACAGATAAAACTACTATGGAGACAGAAATATACTCAAAACAATGTTTTCCCGTGATGAATTTGAATAACGAAGACACAAACAATAGATTGCACGATTTATTGCCTGGCATATTTCGCTGCATCTCGTCAGGTACATACTGCAGAAATCCACAACTTACGTGCAATAATTAGATAAATCCTTCAAACTGAAATATACACATGTTCGCACAGTAATGTTGATTGTCTACCACGGTAATTTTAAACTGACTAACATGTCTTTCTGCTTACACAAGGACGGCTTACAAAGGTTGATTAGTATAGCTTCAGCAAACTTTAACAATCGACTACTTTGTGTGTTGAACAACACACGGAAGGCACTGTCTCTTTCAACCACGTGGCCACTCTCGAGCACATGTCTCCCGACCTATGAAGCCAGATTTTTCCGGTGTGTCGGCCTGCCTAGGCTACCATCTTCTGTGTGTAGTATCTTGTCCAACCAATTCGGAATATGTTCCGAAACCCTGCAATGTAACTGTCGCTCAGTTCTGCCTATGTAGATGGCCTCGCATCTGCATGTAAATTGGTAAATACAATTTGATGGTAAGAAGAAGAATGGTAGAAGATGGTAGCCTTATGAGACAGGCAGGCAGAAACAGAGAGACACACATACACACACATGCACAGAGAGAGAGAGTGAGAGAGCAGCTATTTGAGGTAGAACTAGTTACAACTACTTGAGGGTAGAAACAGATAAAGTTACAACTACTTGAGGGTAGAAATAGAGTTACAACTACTTGAGGGTAGAAATAGATAAAGTTACAACTATTTGAGGATAGAAATAGATAAAGTTGCAACTACTTGAGGGTAGAAATAGAGTTACAACTACTTGAGGGTAGAAATAGATAAAGTTACACTACTTGAGGGTAGAAATAGATAAAGTTACAACTACTTGAGGGTAGAAATAAAGTTACACTACTTGAGGGTAGAAATAGATTAAGTTACAACTACTTAAGGGTAGAAATAAAGTTACAACTACTTGAGGGTAGAAATAGATAAAGTTACAACTACTTGAGGGTAGAAATAGATAAAGTTACAACTACTTGAGGGTAGAAATAAAGTTACACTACTTGAGGGTAGAAATAGATAAAGTTACAACTACTTGAAGGTAGAAATAGATAGTTACAACTACTAGAAGGTAGAAATAGATAGTTACAACTACTTGAAGGTAGAAATAGATAAAGTTACAACTACTAGAAGGTAGAAATAGATAGTTACAACTACTAGAAGGTAGAAATAGATAGTTACAACTACTTGAAGGTAGAAATAGATAAAGTTACAACTACTAGAAGGTAGAAATAGATAGTTACAACTACTAGAAGGTAGAAATAGATAGTTACAACTACTTGAAGGTAGAAATAGATAAAGTTACAACTACTTGAGGGTAGAAATAGATAAAGTTACAACTACTTGAGGGTAGAAATAGATAAAGTTACAACTACTTGAAGGTAGAAATAGATAAAGTTACAACTACTTGAGGGTAGAAATAGATAAAGTTACAACTACTTGAGGGTAGAAATAGATAAAGTTACAACAACTACGTGAGTGTAGAAATAGTTAAAGACGTAAACATGAAACCAGATCTGTATTGGAGGTGAGTATTGAAGAAAGGCAATATCAGCAGTAAGTAATACAGATGGGAGCAGATCTATGTGTAGGAAGTCATGGGGGGGGGGGGCAAATAGACAACAGGCTGCCTTTAGAAGTTGAAGTAGCTACGCACAGTACAGGGTTTCCACAATCCTGTGTCACATGAAAACATGGACAGTGACTACAGACATTTGATCTGTGGTCACATGAAAACATGGACAGTGACTACAGACATTTGATCTGTGGTCACGTGAAAACATGGACAGTGACTACAGACATTTGATCTGTGGTCACATGAAAACATGGACAGTGACTACAGACATTTGATTTGTGGTCACATGAAAACATGGACAGTGACTACAGACATTTGATTTGTGGTCACATGAAAACATGGACAGTGACTACAGACATTTGATCTGTGGTCACGTGAAAACATGGACAGTGACTACAGACATTTGATCTGTGGTCACATGAAAACATGGACTAGTGACTACAGACATTTGATCTGTGGTCACATGAAAACATGGACAGTGACTACAGACATTTGATCTGTGGTCACATGAAAACATGGACAGAAGAATTGTTACAACATATTGTTGGTTGCAATCTGCCTTTCACAACTGCTTCTCCCCAAGAACTTAAGGGGACAGCATTTTTAAAACTTAGTCACACCTTCATCAATCTTGGTCATACAATCTTTGATCAATTTATGATTTAAGTCATACAATCTTTGATCAGTGTATGATTTTGAGTCATACAATCTTTGATCAATTTATGATGAGTTGCACAACCTTTGATCAGTGGATGATTGAGTCATACAATCTTTTATTCTTGGACTGTTTCAGCTGCAACAAATCTACTCTTTACACCAGATGGCAATCATTATGTTCTTGTTTACACAACCAGGATTGAAATTTGCAGTCTTGAAGTGAGTACTGTTGTATTGTGTAAATAGTGATGTCTTAATGTCTGTCTTGTGCCTGATGTCATATTGTGGGTGTAGTACTGCATGATGTCATATTGTGTGTCTTGTACCTTGTGATGTCATATTGTGTGTCTTGTATCTTGTGATGTCATATTGTGTGTCTTGTACCTTGTGATGTCATATTGTGTCTTGTACCTTGTGATGTCATATTGTGTGTCTTGTATCTTGTGATGTCATATTGTGTCTTGTACCTTGTGATATCATATTGTGTCTTGTATCTTGTGATGTCATATTGTGTGTCTTGTACCTTGTGATGTCATATTGTGTGTCTTGTATCTTGTGATGTCATATTGTGTGTCTTGTATCTTGTGATGTCATATTGTGTCTTGTACCTTGTGATGTCATATTGTGTGTCTTGTATCTTGTGATGTCATATTGTGTCTTGTACCTTGTGATGTCATATTGTGTATCTTGTACCTTGTGATATCATATTGTGTCTTGTACCTTGTGATGTCATATTGTGTCTTGTACCTTGTGATGTCATATTGTGTCTTGTACCTTGTGATGTCATATTGTGTCTTGTACCTTGTGATGTCATATTGTGGGTCTTGTACCTTGTGATGTCATATTGTGTCTTGTACCTTGTGATGTCATATTGTGTGTCTTGTACCTTGTGATGTCATATTGTGTGTCTTGTACCTTGTGATGTCATATTGTCTTGTATCTTGTGATGTCATATTGTGTCTTGTACCTTGTGATGTCATATTGTGTCTTGTATCTTGTGATGTCATATTGTGTGTCTTGTATCTTGTGATGTCATATTGTGTCTTGTATCTTGTGATGTCATATTGTGTGTCTTGTATCTTGTGATGTCATATTGTGTGTCTTGTACCTTGTGATATCATATTGTGTGTCTTGTATCTTGTGATATCATATTGTGTGTCTTGTATCTTGTGATGTCATATTGTGTGTCTTGTATCTTGTGATATCATATTGTGTCTTGTACCTTGTGATGTCATATTGTGGATCTTGTATCTTGTGATATCATATTGTGTCTTGTACCTTGTGATGTCATATTGTGTGTCTTGTATCTTGTGATGTCATATTGTGTCTTGTACCTTGTGATATCATATTTTGTATCTTGTGATATCATATTGTGTCCTGTACCTTGTGATGTCATATTGTGTCTTGTACCTTGTGATGTCATATTGTGTGTCTTGTACCTTGTGATGTCATATTGTGTGTCTTGTACCTTGTGATGTCATATTGTGTCTTGTATCTTGTGATGTCATATTGTGTCTTGTACCTTGTGATGTCATATTGTGTCTTGTATCTTGTGATGTCATATTGTGTGTCTTGTATCTTGTGATGTCATATTGTGTCTTGTATCTTGTGATGTCATATTGTGTGTCTTGTATCTTGTGATGTCATATTGTGTGTCTTGTACCTTGTGATATCATATTGTGTCTTGTATCTTGTGATATCATATTGTGTGTCTTGTATCTTGTGATGTCATATTGTGTGTCTTGTATCTTGTGATATTATATTGTGTCTTGTACCTTGTGATGTCATATTGTGTATCTTGTATCTTGTGATATCATATTGTGTCTTGTACCTTGTGATGTCATATTGTGTGTCTTGTATCTTGTGATGTCATATTGTGTCTTGTACCTTGTGATATCATATTTTGTATCTTGTGATATCATATTGTGTCCTGTACCTTGTGATGTCATATTGTGTCTTGTATCTTGTGATGTCATATTGTGTCTTGTATCTTGTGATGTCATATTGTGTCTTGTATCTTGTGATATCATATTGTGTCTTGTACCTTGTGATATCATATTGTGTGTCTTGTATCTTGTGATATCATATTGTGTCTTGTATCTTGTGATATCATATTGTGTCTTGTACCTTGTGATATCATATTGTGTGTCTTGTACCTTGTGATGTCATATTGTGTGTCTTGTATCTTGTGATATCATATTGTGTGTCTTGTATCTTGTGATGTCATATTGTGTGTCTTGTATCCTTGTGATGTCATATTGTGTGTCTTGTACCTTGTGATATCATATTGTGTCTTGTATCTTGTGATGTCATATTGTGTGTCTTGTATCTTGTGATATCATATTGTGTGTCTTGTACCTTGTGATATCATATTGTGTCTTGTATCTTGTGATGTCATATTGTGTGTCTTGTATCTTGTGATGTCATATTGTGTGTCTTGTACCTTGTGATGTCATATTGTGTGTCTTGTACCTTGTGATATCATATTGTGTCTTGTATCTTGTGATATCATATTGTGTGTCTTGTACCTTGTGATGTCATATTGTGTGTCTTGTATCTTGTGATATCATATTGTGTGTCTTGTACCTTGTGATGTCATATTGTGTCTTGTACCTTGTGATATCATATTGTGTGTCTTGTATCTTGTGATATCATATTGTGTGTCTTGTATCTTGTGATATCATATTGTGTGTCTTGTACCTTGTGATGTCATATTGTGTGTCTTGTATCCTTGTGATATCATATTGTGTGTCTTGTATCTTGTGATATCATATTGTGTGTCTTGTACCTTGTGATATCATATTGTGTGTCTTGTACCTTGTGATATCATATTGTGTCTTGTACCTTGTGATGTCATATTGTGTCTTGTATCTTGTGATGTCATATTGTGTCTTGTACCTTGTGATATCATATTTTGTATCTTGTGATATCATATTGTGTCCTGTACCTTGTGATGTCATATTGTGTCTTGTATCTTGTGATGTCATATTGTGTCTTGTATCTTGTGATGTCATATTGTGTGTCTTGTATCTTGTGATGTCATATTGTGTCTTGTACCTTGTGATATCATATTTTGTATCTTGTGATATCATATTGTGTCCTGTACCTTGTGATGTCATATTGTGTGTCTTGTACCTTGTGATGTCATATTGTGTGTCTTGTACCTTGTGATATCATATTGTGTCTTGTATCTTGTGATGTCATATTGTGTCTTGTATCTTGTGATATCATATTGTGTGTCTTGTACCTTGTGATATCATATTGTGTCTTGTATCTTGTGATGTCATATTGTGTGTCTTGTATCTTGTGATGTCATATTGTGTCTTGTATCTTGTGATATCATATTGTGTGTCTTGTACCTTGTGATATCATATTGTGTCTTGTATCTTGTGATGTCATATTGTGTCTTGTACCTTGTGATGTCATATTGTGTGTCTTGTACCTTGTGATGTCATATTGTGTGTCTTGTACCTTGTGATGTCATATTGTGTCTTGTACATTGTGATATCATATTGTGTGTTTTGTATCTTGTGATATCATTTGTGCGTCTTGTATCTTGTGATATCATTTGTGTGTCTTGTACCTTGTGATGTCATATTGTGTGTCTTGTATCGTGTGATATCATATTGTGTGTCTTGTATCTTGTGATATCATTTGTGTGTCTTGTACCTTGTGATATCATATTGTGTGTCTTGTACCTTGTGATGTCACATTGTGTATCTTGTGATATCATATTGTGTGTCTTGTACCTTGTGATATCATATTGTCTTGTACCTTGTGATGTCATATTGTGTCTTGTATCTTGTGATGTCATATTGTGTGTCTTGTATCTTGTGATATCATATTGTGTGTCTTGTACCTTGTGATATCATATTGTGTCTTGTATCTTGTGATGTCATATTGTGTGTCTTGTACCTTGTGATGTCATATTGTGTGTCTTGTACCTTGTGAAGTCATATTGTGTGTCTTGTATCTTGTGATATCATTTGTGTGTCTTGTACCTTGTGATGTCATATTGTGTCTTGTACTTTGTGATATCATATTGTGTGTTTTGTATCTTGTGATATCATTTGTGTGTCTTGTATCTTGTGATATCATTTGTGTGTCTTGTACCTTGTGATGTCATATTGTGTGTCTTGTATCTTGTGATATCATATTGTGTGTCTTGTATCTTGTGATATCATTTGTGTGTCTTGTACCTTGTGATATCATATTGTGTGTCTTGTACCTTGTGATGTCACATTGTGTCTTGTATCTTGTGATGTCATATTTTGTATCTTGTGATGTCATATTGTGTGTCTTGTACCTTGTGATATCATATTGTGTCTTGTATCTTGTGATATATTGTGTGTCTTGTATCTTGTGATGTCATATTGTGTGTCTTGTATCTTGTAACACGCATGCTATGTAACAGGCGAATCCATATGTTTGTGTATTCTCATCTGTCATATTATAAGTTAAATACCATTTGATTTTATCATGTATAATCTAAACTTATGTTCATTACTGTAGTTTGAGTGAGAGAGTGAGTGAGTGTGAATGAGAGACAGAATGAGTGAGCGTGAGAGTGAATGAGTGAGCGTAAGAGTGAATTAGTGAGTGTGAATGAGTGAGCGTGAGAGTAATTGAGTGAGCGTGAGAGTGAATGAGTGAGCATGAGAGTGAATGAGTGAGCGGGAGAGTGAATGAGTGAATGAGTGAGCGTGAGGGTGAATGAGTGAGCGGGAGAGTGAATGAGTGAGAGTGTGTGTGTGTGAGTGAATGAGTGAGCGTGAATGAGTGAGCGTGAGAGTGAATGAGTGAGCGGGAGAGTGAATGAGTGAGCGGGAGAGTGAATGAGTGAGCGTGAGAGTGAATGAGTGAGCGTGAGAGTGAGCAGGAGAGTAAATGATTGAGCGGGAGAGTGAATGAGTGAGAGTGAATGAGTGAGCATGAGAGTGAATGAGTGAGCGTGAGAGTGAATGAGTGAGCATGAGAGTGAATCAGTGAGCGGGAGAGTGAATGATTGAGCGTGAGAGTAAATGAGTGAGCGTGAGAGTGAATGAGTGAGAGTGAATGAGTGAGCATGAGAGTGAATCAGTGAGCGGGAGAGTGAATGATTGAGCGTGAGTGAATTAGTGAGCGTGAGAGTAAATGAGTGAGTGTGAGAGTAAATGAGTGAGTGTGAGAGTGAATCAGTGAGCGGCAGAGTGAATGATTGAGCGGGACAGTGAATGAGTTAGCGTGAGAGTGAATGAGTTAGCATGAGAGTGAATGAGTGAGAGTGAATGATTGAACGGGAGAGTGAATGATTGAACGGGAGAGTGAATGAGTGAGCGGGAGAGTGAATGAGTGAGCGGGAGAGTGAATGAGTGAGCGGGACAGTGAATGAGTGAGCGTGAGAGTGAATGAGTGAGAGTGAATGAGTGAGCGGGAGAGTGAATGATTGAACGGGAGAGTGAATGAGTGAGCGGGAGAGTGAATGAGTGAGCGGGAGAGTGAATGAGTGAGCGGGAGAGTGAATGAGTGAGCGGGAGAGTGAATTAGTGAGAGTGAATGAGAGAGAAAGAGAGAGAGTGTGTGTGTGTGTGTGTGAGCGTACGCATGCGTGTGAGTGTGTGTATATGAAAGAATACAGAGAGAGAGAGCTGAGCAGATGCATGTCATGTAACACGCATGTTATGTAACACACGAATCCATATGTTTGTGTATTCTCATCTGTCATATTATAAGTTAAATACCATTTGATTTTATCATGTATAATCTAAACTTATGTTCATTACTGTAGTTTGAGTGAGAGAGTGAGTGAGTGTGAATGAGAGACAGAATGAGTGAGCGTGAGAGTGAATGAGTGAGCGTGAGAGTGAATGAGTGAGCGTGAGAGTGAATGAGTGAGCGTGAGAGTGAATAAGTGAGAGTGAATGAGTGAGCGTGAGAGTGAATGAGTGAGCGGGAGAGTGAATGAGTGAGCGTGAGAGTGAATGAGTGAGAGTGAATGAATGAGCGGGAGAGTGAATGAGTGAGCGTGAGAGTGAATGAGTGAGGGTGAATGAGTGAGCGGGAGAGTGAATGAGTGAGCGTGAGAGCGAATGAGTGAGCTGGAGAGCGAATGAGTGAGCTGGAGAGTGAATGAGTGAGCTGGAGAGTGAATGAGTGAGAGTGTCTGTGTGTGGGAGTGAATGAGTGAGCGTGAGAGTGAATGAGTGAGCGTGAGAGTGAATGAGTGAGCGGGAGAGTGAATGAGTGAGCGGGAGAGTGAATGAGTGAGCGGAAGAGTGAATGGGTGAGCGGGAGAGTGAATTAGTGAGAGTGAATGAGTGAGCGGGAGAGTGAATGATTGAGCGGGAGAGTGAATGAGTGAGAGTGATTGAGTGAGCATGAGAGTGAATGAGTGAGCATGAGAGTGAATGAGTGAGCGGGAGAGTGAATCAGTGAGCGGGAGAGTGAATGATTGAGCGTGAGAGTGAATGAGTGAGCGTGAGAGTGAATGAGTGAGCGGCAGAGTGAATGAGTGAGCGGCAGAGTGAATGAGTGAGCGTGAGAGTGAATGAGTGAGCGGGAGAGTGAATGAACGGGAGAGCGAATGAGTGAGCGGGAGAGACAGAATGAGTGAGCGTGAGAGTGAATGAGTGAGCGGAAGAGTGAATGAGTGAGCGGGAGAGTGAATGAGTGAACGGGAGAGTGAATGAGTGAGCGGGAGAGTGAATGAGTGAGAGTGTGTGTGTGTGAGTGAATGAGTGAGAGTGAGAGTGAATGAAAGAGAGAGAGAGTGTGTGTGTGGTGTGTGTGTGTGTGTGTGTGTGGGACGCGCTGGCATCACTACTTTTACGTCACATACTTTTTATGTACACATTTTTCTCCATGTTTAGCCTTGTTTATGTTTACAACATTCATTTCACAATGTTTATTTTTCTTCCTATGTAAATGTATAATGCTCTTGATGAACGAAAGACGAGTGATTGGAAGGGCCGAATGTAAAACGGGCCTGCGCGCCCAATTTGTGACCCTAATAAAGTTGATTTGATTTGATTTGATGTCATATTGTGTGTCTTGTACCTTGTGATGTCATATTGTGTCTTGTATCTTGTGATGTCATATTTTGTATCTTGTGATGTCATATTGTGTGTCTTGTACCTTGTGATATCATATTGTGTCTTGTATCTTGTGATATCATATTGTGTGTCTTGTATCTTGTGATGTCATATTGTGTGTCTTGTACCTTGTGATATCATATTGTGTGTCTTGTACCTTGTGATGTCATATTGTGTGTCTTGTACCTTGTGATGTCATATTGTGTCTTGTACCTTGTGATGTCATATTGTGTGTCTTGTATCTTGTGATGTCATATTGTGTCTTGTACCTTGTGATGTCATCTTGTATCTTGTGATGTCATATTGTGTGTCTTGTATCTTGTGATGTCATATTGTGTCTTGTACCTTGTGATATCATATTGTGTGTCTTGTACCTTGTGATGTCATATTGTGTCTTGTACCTTGTGATGATCATATTGTGTCTTGTACCTTGTGATGTCATATTGTGTGTCTTGTACCTTGTGATATCATATTGTGTCTTGTATCTTGTGATGTCATATTGTGTGTCTTGTACCTTGTGATATCATATTGTGTCTTGTACCTTGTGATATCATATTGTCTTGTACCTTTTGATATCATATTGTGTGTCTTGTATCTTGTGATGTCATATTGTGTGTCTTGTACCTTGTGATGTCATATTGTGTATCTTGTACCTTGTGATGTCATATTGTGTGTCTTGTATCTTGTGATATCATATTGTGTGTCTTGTACCTTGTGATATCATATTGTGTCTTGTATCTTGTGATATCATATTGTGTCTTGTACCTTGTGATGTCATATTGTGTGTCTTGTATCTTGTGATATCATATTGTGTCTTGTATCTTGTGATGTCATATTGTGTGTCTTGTACCTTGTGATATCATATTGTGTGTCTTGTACCTTGTGATATCATATTGTGTCTTGTATCTTGTGATGTCATATTGTGTCTTGTACCTTGTGATGTCATATGTGTGTCTTGTACCTTGTGATGTCATATTGTGTGTCTTGTACCTTGTGATGTCATATTGTGTCTTGTATCTTGTGATATCATATTGTGTGTCTTGTATCTTGTGATATCATATTGTGTGTCTTGTATCTTGTGATATCATATTGTCTTGTACCTTGTGATGTCATATTGTGTGTCTTGTATCTTGTGATATCATATTGTGTGTCTTGTATCTTGTGATATCATATTGTCTTGTACCTTGTGATATCATATTGTGTGTCTTGTACCTTGTGATGTCATATTGTGTGTCTTGTATCTTGTGATATCATATTGTGTCTTGTACCTTGTGATATCATATTGTGTGTCTTGTACCTTGTGATATCATATTGTGTCTTGTACCTTGTGATGTCATATTGTGTGTCTTGTATCTTGTGATGTCATATTGTGTCTTGTACCTTGTGATATCATATTTTGTATCTTGTGATATCATATTGTGTCCTGTACCTTGTGATGTCATATTGTGTCTTGTATCTTGTGATGTCATATTGTGTCTTGTATCTTGTGATGTCATATTGTGTGTCTTGTATCTTGTGATGTCATATTGTGTCTTGTACCTTGTGATATCATATTGTGTATCTTGTGATATCATATTGTGTCTTGTACCTTGTGATGTCATATTGTGTGTCTTGTACCTTGTGATGTCATATTGTGTGTCTTGTACCTTGTGATATCATATTGTGTCTTGTATCTTGTGATGTCATATTGTGTCTTGTATCTTGTGATATCATATTGTGTGTCTTGTACCTTGTGATATCATATTGTGTCTTGTATCTTGTGATGTCATATTGTGTGTCTTGTATCTTGTGATGTCATATTGTGTCTTGTATCTTGTGATATCATATTGTGTGTCTTGTACTTTGTGATATCATATTGTGTGTCTTGTATCTTGTGATATCATATTGTGTCTTGTACCTTGTGATATCATATTGTGTGTCTTGTACCTTGTGATGTCATATTGTGTCTTGTACCTTGTGATGTCATATTGTGTCTTGTACCTTGTGATATCATATTGTGTGTCTTTGTATCTTGTGATATCATATTGTGCGTCTTGTATCCTTGTGATATCATATTGTGTGTCTTGTACTTTGTGATGTCATATTGTGTGTCTTGTATCTTGTGATATCATATTGTGTGTCTTGTATCTTGTGATATCATATTGTCTTGTACCTTTTGATATCATATTGTGTGTCTTGTACCTTGTGATGTCACTATTGTGTCTGTATCTTGTGATATCATATTGTGTGTCTTGTACCTTGTGATATCATATTGTCTTGTACCTTGTGATATCATATTGTGTCTTGTATCTTGTGATGTCATATTGTGTGTCTTGTATCTTGTGATATCATATTGTGTGTCTTGTACCTTGTGATATCATATTGTGTCTTGTACCTTGTGATGTCATATTGTGTGTCTTGTACCTTGTGATGTCATATTGTGTGTCTTGTACCTTGTGATGTCATATTGTGTGTCTTGTATCTTGTGATATCATATTGTGTGTCTTGTACCTTGTGATGTCATATTGTGTCTTGTACCTTGTGATATCATATTGTGTGTCTTGTATCTTGTGATATCATATTGTGTGTCTTGTATCTTGTGATATCATATTGTGTCTTGTACCTTGTGATGTCATATTGTGTGTCTTGTATCTTGTGATATCATATGTGTGTCTTGTATCTTGTGATATCATATTGTGTGTCTTGTACCTTGTGATATCATATTGTGTGTCTTGTACCTTGTGATGTCACATTGTGTCTTGTATCTTGTGATGTCATATTTTGTATCTTGTGATGTCATATTGTGTGTCTTGTACCTTGTGATATCATATTGTGTCTTGTATCTTGTGATATATTGTGTGTCTTGTATCTTGTGATGTCATATTGTGTGTCTTGTATCTTGTAACACGCATGCTATGTAACAGGCGAATCCATATGTTTGTGTATTCTCATCTGTCATATTATAAGTTAAATACCATTTGATTTTATCATGTATAATCTAAACTTATGTTCATTACTGTAGTTTGAGTGAGAGAGTGAGTGAGTGTGAATGAGAGACAGAATGAGTGAGCGTGAGAGTGAATGAGTGAGCGTAAGAGTGAATTAGTGAGTTGAATGAGTGAGCGTGAGAGTAATTGAGTGAGCGTGAGAGTGAATGAGTGAGCATGAGAGTGAATGAGTGAGCGGGAGAGTGAATGAGTGAGAGTGAATGAGTGAGCGTGAGGGTGAATGAGTGAGCGGGAGAGTGAATGAGTGAGAGTGTCTGTGTGTGTGTGAGTGAATGAGTGAGCGTGAATGAGTGAGCGTGAGAGTGAATGAGTGAGCGGGAGAGTGAATGAGTGAGCGGGAGAGTGAATGAGTGAGCGTGAGAGTGAGCAGGAGAGTAATGATTGAGCGGGAGAGTGAATGAGTGAGCGTGAGAGTGAATGAGTGAGCATGAGAGTGAATGAGTGAGCGTGAGAGTGAATGAGTGAGCATGAGAGTGAATCAGTGAGCGGGAGAGTGAATGATTGAGCGTGAGAGTGAATTAGTGAGCGTGAGAGTGAATTAGTGAGCGTGAGAGTGAATTAGTGAGCGTGAGAGTAAATGAGTGAGAGTGAATGAGTGAGAGTGAATGAGTGAGAGTGAATGAGTGAGAGTGAATGAGTGAGAGTGAATCAGTGAGCGGGAGAGGTGAATGATTGAGCGTGAGAGTAAATGAGTGAGTGTGAGAGTAAATGAGTGAGTGTGAGAGTGAATCAGTGAGCGGCAGAGTGAATGATTGAGCGGGACAGTGAATGAGTTAGCGTGAGAGTGAATGAGTTAGCGTGAGAGTGAATGAGTGAGAGTGAATGATTGAACAGGAGAGTGAATGAGTGAGCGGGAGAGTGAATGAGTGAGCGGGAGAGTGAATGAGTGAGCGGGACAGTGAATGAGTGAGCATGAGAGTGAATGAGTGAGAGTGAATGAGTGAGCGGGAGAGTGAATGATTGAACGGGAGAGTGAATGAGTGAGCGGGAGAGTGAATGAGTGAGCGGGAGAGTGAATGAGTGAGCGGGAGAGTGAATGAGTGAGCGGGAGAGTGAATGAGTGAGCGGGAGAGTGAATTAGTGAGAGTGAATGAGAGAGAAAGAGAGAGAGTGTGTGTGTGTGTGTGAGCGTACGCATGCGTGTGAGTGTGTGTATATGAAATAATACAGAGAGAGAGAGAGAGCTGAGCAGATGCATGTCATGTAACACGCATGTTATGTAACACGCGAATCCATATGTTTGTGTATTCTCATCTGTCATATTATAAGTTAAATACCATTTGATTTTATCATGTATAATCTAAACTTATGTTCATTACTGTAGTTTGAGTGAGAGAGTGAGTGAGTGTGAATGAGAGACAGAATGAGTGAGCGTGAGAGTGAATGAGTGAGCGTGAGAGTGAATGAGTGAGCGTGAGAGTGAATGAGTGAGCGGGAGAGTGAATAAGTGAGAGTGAATGAGTGAGCGTGAGAGTGAATGAGTGAGCGGGAGAGTGAATGAGTGAGCGTGAGAGTGAATGAGTGAGAGTGAATGAATGAGCGGGAGAGTGAATGAGTGAGCGTGAGAGTGAATGAGTGAGGGTGAATGAGTGAGCGGAGAGTGAATTAGTGGGGCGTGAGAGCGAATGGTGAGCTATTGTGGGTCGCTCTTGTGATGTCATATTTGGTGTCTTGTACCTGTGATGTCATATTGTCTTGATCTTTGGAGTGTCTTGTACCTGTGATGTCTATTGTGTGTCTTGATCTTGTGATATCACATGTGTGTCTTGTATCTTGTGATGTCATTATTGGTTCTTCTATCTTGTTGATATATAGTGTTGTACCTTGGATGTCATATTGGTGTCTTGTATCTTGTGATGTCTATTGTGTCTTTTACCTTGTGCATCCATTTTATATCTTGTGCTATCAATTGTGTCCTTTTACCTTTTGAGTATAGTGTTTTGTATCTTGTGATTTCATATGGTCTTGATCTTGTGTATCATATGGTGTCTTGTACTTCTGATATCATATTTGTGTGTCTGTCTTGTGATGACATATGTGTCTTGTTCTTGTGAGTCATATGCGATCTTGTATCTTGTTGGATGTATATTGTGGTCTTGTTACTTGTGATGTCATAGTTGTATCTTGTATCTTGTGATATCATATTAGTGTTTCTTGTACCTTGGATATCATATTGTGTGTCTTTATCTTGTGAGATCATATGTGTCTTGTTACCTTGTGATAATAATGGTGTTCTGTACCTTTGATGTCAATGTGTCTTGTATCTTGTGATGTATATTGTATCTTGTACCTCACTTATATCTATATGTCGTGTCTTTATCGTGTAATCGGTCATATGGTCTTGTATCTTGTGATAATTCCTATGTGGTCTTGTATTGTTATATCAAATTGTTGTCGTATCTTGTTATTTCATTTTTGTGGGTTCTCGCCCTGCCTATCATATGTGTGTTTAATATCTTGTGATATCATATTGTCGTCAGTACCTTGTGATGTCGTATGTGTGTCGATTTGTGAATATTTGTGTCCTTGTACCTTGTGATGTCAATTTTGTCTTTACCTTGTGAGTCATAGTGTGGTCTGTACCTTGTGATTCATATTGGTGTCTTGTATCTTGGATATCCATATTGTTGTGTCTTGTATCTTGCTGATATTATTGTATATGGTGATATTCGCTAAGTTGGTTGTTCTTTTGTGACCTTCCATGTCATATGGGTCTGTACCCTGTGATGTCAATTGTGTGTTTCACACTGAACCATTGATGTAATAATGTTTGTATTTGTGATGTCATATGGTGTCTGTACCATGTGATGTCTATGGTTCTTGTACTTGTTGATATCCATTGTGTGTCTTGTATCTTGTGATGTCATATGTGTGTCTCTATCTTTGCGGAATCTATATTTGTCTGACCTTTGTTATGTCATATGTGGTCTTGTTATCTTGTGAAGTCTATTCTGTCTTTGTACCTGTGATATCCTATTTTGTATCTTGTGATACATAGGGCCTTACCTTGTGATTGCATATTGTGTCTTGTATTTTTTATGTCATTGTTCTTGTATCTTGTGACATCAATGTTTTGTGTTACCTGTGAAATATATTGTGCGCGACACTGTACCTGTGTGTCATATTGGTGCTTGTATCTGTGATTCATATTGTGTATTCGTATCTGTGATGTCATTATGTGTGTGTGTCTTTACGGTGATGTCATATTGTACTGTATCTTGTGATATCATATTGTTGTGTGTCTTGTACCTTGTGATATCATATGTGTTGTTTGTACTTGTGATATCATATTGTGTCTTGTCCTTGTGATATCATTATTGTGGTCTTGTACCTTGTGATGTATATTGTGTTTTTCATATGTATCTTGTGATTTCATTTGGTTATTGTACCTTCGTGACCATATGTGTGTCTTGTCCCTGTGTATGTAATATGTTTATCTTGTATTTGTGATGTCCTACTGTTGTATGTAACCTTGTGATGTCATATTGGGTATCTTCGTACCTCTGTGATATCAATCGTGTATCTTGATTCTTGGTGATGTCATATTGGATCTGTACCTTGTGATGTGTATATATTGGTATCTTGTACCTTGTGATATCATATGTGTGTTCTGTACCTTGTGATGTCATATGTGGGTCTTGTATTTGTGATGTCATATGTGGTCTTGTAGCTTTTGATGCATATTGTGGGGTCTTGTATCTTGTGATTCATAGTGGGTTGGTATCTTGTGATGTCCTATTGTGTGTTCTTTGTACCTTGTGATTGCAATTGTGTCTTGTTCCTTTGATGTCATATCTGTGTCTTATACCTTGTGTGATGTCTATTGTTCTTGTAATTGTATGTCATATTGGTGTCTGACCTTTGTGATGCATATTGCTGTCTGTACCTGTGAGTAATGTGTCTTGTATCTTGGATCATATGTGTGTCTTGTACCTTTGATGTCTATATTGGTCTGTATGTTATGTCATATTGTGTATTCCCTGTACCTTGTGATATCATATTCGTGTGTATTGTATCTTGTGATACAATATCTGTGTCTGTATATGTGATATCATATTGTGATCCTTGTATCTTGTGAATCACATTGTGTATGTATCTCTGTGATGTCATATTGTGTGTCTCGTACTGTGATATCATCTGTATGTCTGATTTTTATATCATATTGTGCATTGACCTTCGCGCGACGTCGCTGTGTGTCTCGTATCTGGATTTCAATATTGTGTCTTGACCTCGCAGACTCATATTTGTCTTGTACTTGTATGGTAATGGTGTTTGTACCTTGTGATTTCATATTGTGTGTCTTGTTACCACGTGCATCATAGGGTCTTGTAATCTTTGTTGTATTTTTTTTTTATAACTCATTTTGTTATCTTGTGATACCAACTCATTAGTAGGGTCTCTTGTACCCTGGCGATGTCATATGTGTTGTTTTTGTACCTGTGATTTCATATTGGTGTCTTCTGTAACATGTAGTCAATGTCTTGTATCTTGTGATGTCATATTGGCTCTGTATCTTTGAGTCATTATTGTGTGTCTTGTCTTCTGTGAATTCATATTGTGGTTCTGTATCTTTGCTGTCATCATATGGTGTTGTTCTCTATCTTTGTATATCATATTGTTTCTTGTACTGTTGATGTCATCTTGGGGTTTGTCCTTTCTGTGATGTCATCATCGTTGCTGCTTGTCCTTGTAATCATTTTTACACATTGTGATATCATATTGTCACGCACACGCACACTGTGATGTTCATATTGTGTCTTGTATCTTGGATTTATTCTTGCTTGTATCTGTGATATCATATTGTGTCTGTCCTTGTGATATATGATATGATTGGTGTCTCCTTGTACCTTGTGATGTCATATTGTTCTTGTATCTTGTGATGTCATATTGTGTATCTTGTAATGTTTCATATTGTGTGTCTTGTACCTTGTGATGATCATATGTTATCTTGTATCTTGTGATATCCTATTGTGTTGTTCGTACCTTGTGATCTCATATTGTGTGTCTGTATCTTGTGATATCATATTGTTCTTGTACCTTGTTATATCATATTGTGTGTCTTGTACCTTGTGATGTCAATTGTGTCTTGGATCCTTGTGATGTCATATTGTGTATCTTGTACCTTGTGATATCAATGTGTGTCTTGTACCTTGTGATGGCATATTGGATCTTGTATCTTGCTGTCCATATTGTGTATTGTACCTTGTGATGTCATATTGTGTATCTTGATACCTTGTGATATCATATTGTTTATCTTGTCTCTTGTTATTGTCGCTGTGATGTCTATGTGTATCTTGTACCTTGTGATGTCATATTGTGTATCTTGTACCTTGTGATATCCTATTGTGTGGTCTGTACCTTGTGATGTCCATATGTGCGGGTCTTGTATCTTGTGATGTCATATTGTGGTCTGTATCTTGTGAGTGATTCACATTGTGGGTCTTGTATCTGTGAGTCATATTCGGCCGTCTTGTATCTTGTGATGTCATATTGTGTGTCTTGTACCTTGTGATGTCATATGTGGCTTGTTCTTGTGATGTCATATTGTGTCTTAACCTTGTGATGTCATTGTGTCTTGTATCTTGTGAGTCATATTGCTTGTCTTGTACCTTGTGATTTCATATGTGCTTTACTTGTGAAGTCATATTGTGTCTTGTATCTTGTGATGTCATATTGTGTGTCTTGTACCTTGTGATATCATATTGTGTGTCTTGTATCTTGTGATGTTATATTGTGTCTTGTACCTTGTGATAGTCATATGTGTGTCTTGGATCTGTGATCTAATCTTGTGTCTTGTTATCTTGTGATGTCATATTGCTTTTATCTGTGATATCATATTGTGTGTCTTGTATCTTGTGATGTCATTTATTGTGTCTTGTACCTTGGATATCATAGTGTGTCTGTATCTTGTGATGTAATGTGTGTCTTGTATCTGTGATATCATATTGTGTGTCTTGTATCTTGTGATATCATATGTCTTGTACCTTTTGAATCATTTGTGTGTCTTGTATCTTGTGATGTCATATTTGTCTTGTATCTTGTCTTCTTCTTCTTTGCGTTCATCCGGAGTGATTTTTTTCAGATGGATTGCGGGGTCTGTGTCAGGTTAGGCACCCTAGGTTGAAACCCTCAGGCCAACACATCCGAACTTTTAGCGTGCTTTTTGACAGGTTAGCAATCCTGGGAGACTCTCACTTTTGTGGTACCGTCCACATCTCAGTGGTCTATTTGAACAGTCGCAGACTGCACGGTCATCCCTCAAGGAGAAGCAGTGGACAGTCCATAGCATTTTCCGCCATCCTGGTGGCTTCCATAATTGCTAGAGCCGGCACATAAACGCTCTGGTGCTGGTTTTACCGAGTGAATCGTCACGTCCTGTCATGGCTGTTTTAATTCCTCACTTCAATATATTGGGCATTTCGCTCGCCCTGGGCCGTTCCTGCACAAACCATTAAGCTCTGCGTGGTTTCCACTAAGCGAGATTTCGGACATGGCTTGTCCCTGTACCCATCAGAGCTGTTACAGGCACGTCGGACATTCGGAAAACTACTAGTCAGAGCTGTTCCGAACACGAGCGGCATTCGGAAACTAGGTAGTCGAGCTGTTCTAGCACGGGAGACATTCGGACAGACATTTTCACCTGGACGTAAATGCTAGTGTCATTTTTAGTTTGCCACCCGTAGGACGACACTTCCGACTTCCGGCGGGCCATTTTTAGTGAGGTTAGCCTTCCTCTGGTTTCGAGACCTTAGACTTGTAATGTCCCCCACATCACAGCTGGTTAAATAGAACGATCAACGATAGCGGTTCTGCCCTTTCCTCCCCCCACCAAGGCAGGAGCAGGGACATGGGCATTATTCAGCATCCAAGGAGGCTTCCATAATTGCAGAGCCGGCACATTGCTCTGAGACTGGGCTCACCCAATGAGTTTCCACGTCCTGCTCATGGCTGCTTTAGTTCCTCACTTTCCATGTGTTGGGCAACCCACTTGCCACTGATCGCTCAATTCACTCACCAGAGCGGTCAGAAGCGAGTGACATCCACGGTAAGCTTTTGCTGTGACTTCAGAACGCTATAGTTTCGCTCGCCGGCGTCCTTTCGCGTTGATGAGACATTCTTCCACTTTTGTCTACACTCTCTATGAGTTAGTACAGACAGTTTCCGTAACCTTCGACTGGGGCACTTTTCTGACTTTTTTGTACTCGCTCACGAGGTAGGCTACATGTGCTAGCACCTACCTTGTGCATCAGTGAATGGAAACTGCCAGGAAACATTCCCCCCCTGTCATCCCGGGGAACTCTCATATCCCCCAGCGGGAGCCTTCGAACATGTATCAGACCTGAGCATGTAGCTTGCTCAGTATCATGTTTCTATTTTCCGGTAGAACGGGTATCAGCCTGGCTCTAAGATCCAGGGTTTGTGGCTATGAGGCGTTCAGCCACAGCCCTCGACAGGGAGCCTTAAGAGTTTTGTCCGGACCAAGAAATTCTGCCTCTGTGCACCTCATTTAACTTTTGACTGCATCCTCGTCTATTGCCTGCAGAGCAGCAGGTTGGTTTCTCTCTTAGTCTTGTCCCTCCCCTAATCTGTCCCGATATGTAATTTTCCACCCATCGGCACGCAAATTGGGTCTCTGGACACGCAAGCTCCCCCACCACGTCAAGGTGGGACACCATCGGGGGAGGTCTTGTATCTTGTGATATCATATTGTGCCCCTTGTATCTTGTGATGTTTTGTGTGTTGTACCTTGTGATATCATATTGTGTGTCTTGTATTTTGTGATATCATATTGTGTGTTTGTACTTGTGATATCTATTGTGTCTTTCCCTTTGTGATGTCAAATTGTGTGTCTTGTATCTTGTTTTTCATTTTGTGTGTCTTGTACTTGTGATATCATTTGTCTTGTACCTTTTGATATCATATTGTGTGTCTTGTATCTTGTGATGTCATATTTTGTCTTGTATCTTGTCTTCTTCTTCTTTGCGTTCATCCGGAGTGATTTTTTCAGATGTGATTGCGGTGTGTCTGGTTAGGCACCCTCGGGTCGAAACCCTCAGGCCAACACATCCGACTTTTAGCGTGCATTTTTGACCAGGTTAGCAATCCTGGGAGACTCTCACTTTTGTGGTACCGTCCACATCTCAGCTGGTCTAGTTGGAACAGTCGAAGACTGCACGGTCATCCCTCAAGTGAAGGCAGGGACAGTCCATAGCATTTCCGCCATCCTGGGTGGCTTCCATAATTGCAGGAGCCGGCACATAACGCCTCTGGTGCTGGGTTTACCGAGTGAATCGTCAACGTCCTGCTCATGGCTGTTTTAATTCCTCACTTCAATATATTGGGCATTTCGCTCGCCCTGGGCCGTTCCTGCACAAACCAGTCAGCTCTGCGGTCAGTCATGGTGCTTGTCCCTGTACCCATCGAGCTGTTCCAGGCACGGCGGACATTCGGAAAACTACCTAGTCAGAGCTGTTCCGAACAAGAGCGGCATTCGGAAACTAGGTAGTCAGAGCTGTTCCTAGCACGGAGCATTCGGACGAGACTTTCACTCGGACGTAAATGCTAGTGTCAATTTTTAGTTTGCCACCCGTGGACGAACTTCCGACTTCCGGCGGGCATTTTTAGTGAGGTTAGCCTTCCTCTGTTTTGAGACAATTAGAGGTTGTAATGTCACCCACATCTCAGCTGGTTAAGATAGGGTCGATCAACGATATCGTGGTCTGCCCTCAAGGGAAGGCAGGGGGAGCCATGGGGTTTTTCTCGCTATCCAAGGAGGCTTCCATAATTGCAGAGCCGGCACATATTGCTCTGAAGGCCCCACCCAAGGGGTTTCCACGTCCCGCTCATGGCTGCTTTAGTTTCCCCACTTCCATGTGTTGGGCATCCCGCTTGCCATGATCGCTCAACACACAACCCCGGGGGGTCAGACTACGAGCGACATTCCACTCGGTAAGCTTTTGCTTGTGACTTCAGACCACGCTATAGGTTCGCTCGCCGTGCGTTCCATTTCGCGTTGATGAGACATTCTTCCCACTTTTGTCTACACTCTCTATGAGTTAGATACAGACAGTTTCCGTAACCCTTCGACTGGGGCACTTTTCTGACTTTTTTGTACTCGCTCACGAGGTAGGCTACATGTGCTCAGCACCTTACCTTCGTGCAGCAGTGAACGGGAAACGGCAGGCCCCTTCATCCGGGAAACTCTCATATCCCCAGCTGGGAGCCTTCGAACATGTATCAGACCTGAGCATGTAGCTTGCTCAGTATCATGTTTCTATTTTTCCGGTAGACGGGTATCAGCCTGGCTCTAAGATCCGAGGGTTTGTGGCTTAGAGGCGTTCAGCCACAGCCCTCGACAGGGAGCCTTAAGAGTTTTGTCCGGACCAAGAAATTCTGCCTCTGTGCACCTCATTTAAATTTTGACTGCTATCCTCAGTCTATGCCTGCAGAGCAGCAGGTTGTGTCTCTCTTAGTCTGGTCCCTATCCCATAAGCTGTCCGATATGTAATTTTCCACCCATCGGCAAGCAAATGGGGTCTATGGGACACGCAAGCTCCCCCACCACGTCAAGGTGGAGACACATCGGGGGAGGTCTTGTATCTTGTGATATCATATTGTGTGTCTTGTATCTTGTGATGTCATGTTGTGTCTTGTATCTTGTGATGTCATATTGTGTCTTGTACCTTGTGATGTCATATTGTCTTGTACCTTGTGATGTCATATTGTGTCTTGTGCCTTGTGATGTCATATTGTGTGTCTTGTACCTTGTGATGTCATATTGTGTCTTGTATCTTGTGATGTCATATTGTGTGTCTTGTACCTTGTGATGTCATATTGTCTTGTACCTTATGGTCTTGTAATTGTAATCCTCTGGTAACCAGCCGCACGCACACACATAAGCATTCAATGTTTCTCTATTTCCAGGACACAAGTACAGTTCTGGAGATTCCCACCAGCAGCAGAATCAACTCTGTGTGTCTGATGAGGGTATGTCTTGTGTGTGGTCTCTGTATGTTTGATGAGGGTATGTCTTGTGTGTGGTCACTGTATGTTTGATGAAGGTATGTCTTGTGTGTGGTCTCTGTATGTTTGATGAAGGTGTCTTGTGTGTGGTCTCCCAGCTGTACCAGTTTGTTGTCTTTTCAGGAAAGACATTGCAATTCATTATTCAGTTTGCATTTATCTCATTACGTTCATCATTAAGTGTCCATTTATCTCATTACTTTTATCATTATGAGTCCATTTATCTCACTACTTTCACCATGCAGTGTCCATTTATCTCACTCCATTCATTATTCAGTTTCCATTTATCTCACTCCATTTATCTCACATCATCTTTCACATGGAGCTGGGGGATGTTGATGTTCCTTTTTCCACATGGAGCTGGAGGATGGTGTGTTTCCTCTTAGCTCATCTTTCACATGGAGCTGGAGGATGTTGTTGTTCCTCTTAGCTCACCTTTTACATGGAACTGGAGGATGTTGTTCCTCTTAGCTCATCTTTCACATGGAGCTGGATGATGTTGATGTTCCTCTTAGCTCATCTTTCACATGGAGCTGGATGATGTTGATGTTCCTCTTAGCTCATCTTTCACATGGAGCTGGATGATGTTGATGTTCCTCTTAGCTTATCTTTCACATGGAGCTGGGTGATTTTGTTGTTCCTCTTAGCTCACCTTTTACATGGAGCTGGAGGATGTTGTTCCTCTTAGCTCATCTTTCACATGGAGCTGGAGGATGTTGATGTTCCTCTTAGCTTATCTTTCACATGGAGCTGGAGGATGTTGTTGTTCCTTTTAGCTCATCTTTCACATGGAGCTGGATGATGTTGATGTTCCTCTTAGCTTATCTTTCACATTGAGCTGGGTGATTTTGTTGTTCCTCTTAGCTCACCTTTTACTTGGAGCTGGATGATGTTGTTCCTCTTAGCTCATCTTTCACATGGAGCTGGATGATGTTGATGTTCCTCTTAGCTCATCTTTTAAATGGAGCTGGAGGATGTTGTTGTTCCTTTTAGCTCATCTTTCACATGGAGCTGGATGATGTTGATGTTCCTCTTAGCTCATCTTTCACATGGAGCTGGATGATGTTGATGTTCCTCTTAGCTTATCTTTCACATGGAGCTGGGTGATTTTGTTGTTCCTCTTAGCTCACCTTTTACATGGAGCTGGAGGATGTTGTTCCTCTTAGCTCATCTTTCACATGGAGCTGGAGGATGTTGTTATTCCTCTTAGCTCACCTTTTAAATGGAGCTGGAGGATGGTTTTGTTCCTCTTAGCTCATGTCTCACATGGAGCTGGGGGAGGTTGATGTTCCTCTTAGCTTATATTTCACATGGAGCTGGGTGATTTTGTTGTTCCTCTTAGCTCATCTTTCACATGGAGCTGGGTGATCTAGTTGTTCCTCTTAGCTCATCTTTCACATGGAGCTGGGGGATGTTGTTGTTCCTCTTAGCTCATCTTTCACATGGAGTTGGAGGATGCTGTTGTTCCTCTTAGTTCATCTTTCACATGGAGCTGGAGAATGTTGTTGTTCCTCTTAGCTCATCTTTTACATGGAGCTGGGTGATCTAGTTGTTCCTATTAGCTCATCTTTCACATGGAACTGGAGGATATGGGCTCCCAAGAGCAGGTATTGGTAACCAAGATGGCACCCAGGCCTCGGTGGATATTTTCTGCCAGGCATTGGAATATGTTTGGTTTGTGCTGCAGACATCTTCATCCCCCAAGGCATAATGGCCCTGCCTTCATGACCTACTTCCGGGCGTGGGTGTGAACGCTCTTCAGGCTGTGGACAAGATGACCTTGGTGCCAAGAGGCTCCATCACTCCCTGCAAGTTGCAGGCGTTTGTATGCTCATTTCTCAGTTGTGACCACGCCGTCGCTGACCATGTCATAACCTGCATTCCATGCCTCCATGATTCCCCCCAACACTGTCTCTCCATTTCCACCAAAGCTGATGCTGAAGTCAACAGTTGGACCAGACCTGGTTGTAAATGTGATGTCAGGTCTCGTTGTGTCCTGGCTGGGGGTTCTCTCAGGTTTGGAGACATTCTCAGGCAAAACCATTGACTTTTGGGCATCCCTCTTAGCATAGTGAGGAATGGATAAGACAAAGAGTTATAGTGAGGAATGGATTAAGAAAGTGGTTGTCAACGACATAAATGTATATTGAGGAATGGATAAGACAAAGAGTTATAGTGAGGAATGGATAAGACATCGAGTTATAGTGAGGAATGGATAAGACATCGAGTTATAGTGAGGAATGGATAAGACATCGAGTTATAGTGAGGAATGGACCAGGAAGAGTGGCAGTCCAGTGACACACAGCCCATTTGTTCTAGTGTTTTGTTGTTTGATTTCAGGATGATGTGCTGGCTATTGGAGGAGACGACCGCTACATTCGTCTGGTTGATATCTTTTCTGGACAAGAATTACTGACCCTAGACATGGCCAGACCTCAAGAAGACACCTTCAGCAGGTCAGTTGTGACCCCGAGACATCACATATCGATTGGCCTAAACTTGCATGTTCATGTTTCATCTAGGTTTAATTAGACAAACACAGATTTTAATTTCCTCAAGTGTTCTAGCGAGACTGTCAGTGATTTCCTCAAGTGTTCTAAGACCATCAGTGATTTCCTCAAGTGTTCTAAGACCATCAGTGATTTCCTCAAGTGTTCTAGTCAGACTGTAGACTGTCAGTGATTTCCTCAAGTGTTCTAGTTAGACTGATATTGATTTCCTCAAGTGTTCTAGTTAGACTGATATTGATTTCCTCAAGTATTCTAGTTAGACTGATAGTGATTTCAAATGTTCTAGTTAGACTGTCAGTGATTTCCTCTAGTGTTCTAGTCAGACTGTAGACTGACAGTGATTTCCTCAAGTGTTCTAGTTAGACTGATATTGATTTCCTCGTGTTCTAGTTAGACTGATAGTGATTTCAAATGTTCTAGTTAGACTGTCAGTGATTTCATCAAGTGTTCTAGTTAGACTTTAGACTGACAGTGATTTCCTCAAGTGTTCTAGCTAGACTGATAGCGATTTCTTCGAGTGTTCTAGTTAGACTGATAGTGGTTTCAAGTGTTCTAGTTAGAAATAGTATATAACAGTCGTGAAATAAATATTTGGTTTCTGTCATCTTTGGCATGTTTGATACACAGCTTTGACATAAATGTTTGGTTTCTGCCATTTCTAACATGCTTATTACATAGTTTTGACATAAATATTTGGTATCTGTCATCTCTTTCATGTTTATAACATAGTCGTGACATAAATGTTTGGTTTTGCTGCCTCTGAGTGATTATATCGTAGTCATGACATAAATGTTTGGTTTGTGTTGTCTCTGAGTGATTATAACATAGTCATGACATAAATGTTTGGTTTGTGTTGTCTCTGAGTGATTATAACATAGTGATGACATAAATGTTTGGTTTGTGTTGTCTCTGAGTGGTTATATCATAGTCATGACATAAATGTTTGGTTTGTGCTGCCTCTGAGTGATTATATCGTAGTCATGACATAAATGTTTGGTTTGTGTTGTCTCTGAGTGCTTATAACATAGTCATGACATACATGTTTGGTTTCAGTCGAGTCCGATGCATGTGTGCGACATCTTGTGACAAGCGGAACCTACTGTTGGCGGCAACTTCAAATGGAAATATTAAAGTATTTGAAGTCGATTTGAGTGAGGTAAATCAAGTCGAGGTGTGGGAAGTGTTGCTGGATGTGTGTGTGTGTGTGCTCCTACAGGCCTGGCTACTTGTTGCTGGGTGTGTGTTTAACTACTATTATTCTAGTAAATAATGCAGTTGTTACTACTACTAGGAACTACTTCTGCTGCTACTACTGACTACAGTTACTACAAACCTATTACTACTAAGCCGGTCTCCCTGGCGAACAGGTTGTCTTTCTCCGTAATCACAAATATTCTCATGAGTAACGCAGCCGCGTGAGATTCGGTAGCGGAACACGCCGCGTTGGTTACTTACAGGGGTATGTGAGCCGGTCGCTCAGAAAGCAATGGCTAACTACTGTAATCTCGCCTGGTACATCAACAGCAGCTGAAAGATGCTCGTGTTGACTGCAGCATCCTGTAAGGGATATGCAACAACACACAAAAACTACTAATACTAATAATTACATTCTTGCTAGAAGATTGATGAACTCTGATACAGTCTTGCTAAAAGATTGATGAACCACCCTAGGCACTGGACAAGATCTAGTTAAACATGTAAACATCAATCATGAATATGGGTTAGACATTAACGTAATGAAGACAGAAACGTATAGTACATGGCACGGCAGTTAACAACTCAGTATACAAATAGAAACATGTTGAAGTCTCAGACAGGTCATGTTTCTCCCATCTTGGTGACATTATAGACAATGACCAATGTAGACCTGAAATCAAGACAAGAACCCCAATGCCTTAAGTTGTATTCCATAACATCCATAAGGAAAAGGCACTGGTTTAAAGATAACATGAAGAGATGCACTGGAAAGGGGATACAAGTATGTACCCTCTGGATGAGAGAATGCTGCAGATAGATTGCAGCTGACCTTTATTATGAAGATGACAACTCAGCTGACATGAGTCACCAGAGAATAATAATCTGTATTGATAGTTAACTTGAAAGTTGTGCATGTAGAAGTAGGCTATATTCTGGACGTGTTGATGGCTATACATGTTTCTAAGCTACATCTAATCAGTGTCTATAGAAGGCTATATTCTGGGTTTGTAGTTATGACTATACATGTCTCTGTGCTACATCTAATCTAGTGCATATAGAAGGCTATATTCTGGGTCTGTAGTTATGACTATACATGTCTCTATGCTACATGTAATCTAGTGCCTATAGAAGGCTATATTCTGGGCCTGTGGTTATGACTATACATGTCTCTATGCTACATCTAATCTAGTGCATATAGAAGGCTATATTCTGGGCCTGTAGTTATGACTATACATGTCTCTATGCTACATGTAATCTAGTGCCTATAGAAGGCTATATTCTGGGCCTGTAGTTATGACTATACATGTCTCTGTGCTACATCTAATCTAGTGCATATAGAAGGCTATATTCTGGGCCTGTGGCCATGACTATACATGTCTCTGTGCTACATCTAATCTAAACAATATAAAATGACACAAAGTAGTGCAGCTTTACATAACAGAATTAAGATACATACAAGACGGTGCGGCGATTAGCCTTCATCAGCAAACAAACACATTCACAAACACAACATACAGTCAAGGAGATCTCCTGTGACTACATCAGAAGATGACGACAGGACGAGAAGAACAAAAGCATGAAAAAATGAAAGCAATGAAGAGAAAATGAGAATTGAAAAAAAATGTTAATTGAAAAGAATGTTCATACTCACCTCGCAGTTCCGATCTGTGAGGTGAGTATGAACATTTTTTTCAATTAATATTTTTTTCAATTCTCATTTTCTCTTCATTGCTTTCATTTTTTCATGCTTTTGTTCTTCTCGTCCTGTCGTCACCTTCTGATGTAGTCACAGGAGATCTCCTTGACTGCATGTTGTGTTTGTGAATGTATTTGTTTGCTGATGAAGGCTAATCGCCGCAACGACCTGTATGTGTCTTAATTCTGTTATGTAAAGCTGCACTACTTTGTGTCATTTTATATTGTTTACACTTTCACAGCTTTACCGCAGTTCCACCTAATTTTATACATGTAATCTAGTGCCTATAGAAGGCTATATTCTGGGCCTGTAGTTATGACTATACATGTCTCTATGCTACATGTAATCTAGTGCCTATAGAAGGCTATATTCTGGGCCTGTGGTTATGACTATACATGTCTCTATGCTACATGTAATCTAGTGCATATAGAAGGCTATATTCTGGGCCTGTAGTTATGACTATACATGTCTCTATGCTACATGTAATCTAGTGCATATAGAAGGCTATATTCTGGGCCTGTAGTTATGACTATACATGTCTCTATGCTACATGTAATCTAGTGCATATAGAAGGCTATATTCTGGCCTGTAGTTATGACTATACATGTCTCTATGCTACATTTAATCTAGTGCATATAGAAGGCTATATTCTGGGCCTGTAGTTATGACTATACATGTCTCTATGCTACATCTAATCTAGTGCCTATAGAAGGCTATATTCTGAGCCTGTAGTTATGACTATACATGTCTCTATGCTACATGTAATCTAGTGCATATAGAAGGCTATATTCTGGGCCTGTAGTTATGACTATACATGTCTCTATGCTACATCTAATCTAGTGCCTATAGAAGGCTATATTCTGAGCCTGTAGTTATGACTATACATGTCTCTATGCTACATGTAATCTAGTGCATATAGAAGGCTATATTCTGAGCCTGTAGTTATGACTATACATGTCTCTATGCTACATCTAATCTAGTGCCTATAGAAGGCTATATTCTGGGCCTGTAGTTATGACTATACATGTCTCTATGCTACATGTAATCTAGTGCCTATAGAAGGCTATATTCTGAGCCTGTAGTTATGACTATACATGTCTCTATGCTACATCTAATCTAGTGCCTATAGAAGGCTATATTCTGAGCCTGTAGTTATGACTATACATGTATCTATGCTACATGTAATCTAGTGACTATAGAAGGCTATATTCTGAGCCTGTAGTTATGACTATACATGTCTCTATGCTACATGTAATCTAGTGCCTATAGAAGGCTATATTTTGGACCTTTATTTGTGGCTATTAGACTATATGCTACAACTATGTGTGACTGATGATAGTCCGAATATTGTGGCTGTAGAAGACTAGATTATAGTCAAAAGCTGTACAATGTTCTGTCTGTGACCTGTATGTTCTGTCTGTGACCTGTATGTTCTGTCTGTGACCTGTATGTTTTGACTCACACAGAAAACCTCTGATGTGGTGTTGATGCATTCCGCTCGTGTCAGAGTGACCTGTATGGCTGTACATAATTCTGCTGACAGTTCTCCCCACAGAGGTCAGTGCCTGTTTGTTATCCTGTCCTATTTTACATACCATATGCTGCTGTTTGTGCACTTGTCCTGTCCTATATTACATACCATATGCTGTTGTTTGTGCACTTGTCCTGTCCTATATTAAATACCATATGCTGTTGTTTGTGCACATGTTGTCCTGTCCTATATTAAATACCATATGCTGTTGTTTATGCACTTGTTGTCCTGTCCTATATTAAATACCAAATCCTGCTGTTTGTGCACTTGTCCTGTCCTATATTAATTATGATATGCTGCTGTTTGTGCACTTGTTGTCCTGTCATATATTATATACCATATGCTGTTGTTTATGCACTTGTTCTGTCCTATATTAAATACCAAATCCTGCTGTTTGTGCACTTGTCCTGTCCTATATTAATTATGATATGCTGCTGTTTGTGCACTTGTCCTGTCCTATATTAAATACCATATGCTGCTGTTTGTGCACTTGTCCTGTCCTATATTAAATACCATATGCTGCTGTTTGTGCACTTGTTGTCCTGTCCTATATTAATTATGATATGCTGCTGTTTGTGCACTTGTCCTGTCCTATATTAATTATGATATGCTGCTGTTTGTGCACTTGTCCTGTCCTATATTAATTATGATATGCTGCTGTTTGTGCACTTGGTTCCTGTCCTATATTAAGTTATGAGATGCTGCTGTTTGTGCACTTGTGCCTGTCCTATACTTAAATTATGAGATGCTGCGGTTGTGAACTTGCTGTCCTGTCCTATATTAATTATATATGCTGCTGTTTGTGCACTTGTCCTTGTCCTATATTAATTATGATATCCTCTGTTTGTGCCAGTGTACTGTCCTATATTGAATTATATGCTGCTGTTTGTGCACCTTGTCTCGGTCCTATATTAACATACCATATGACTGCTGTTTGTGCAACGGTGTTGTCCTGTCCGTATATTAAATACGCATATGCTGCTTGTTTGGCACTTGTCCTGTCCTATATTAATTATGATATGCTGCTGTTTGTGCACTTGTCCTGTCCTATATTAATTATGATATGCTGCTGTTTGTGCACTTGCTGTCCTGTCCTATATTAATTATGATATGCTGCTGTTTGTGCACTTGTCCTGTCCTATATTAATTATATGCTGCTGTTTGTGCACTTGTCCTGTCCTATATTAAATACCATATGCTGCTGTTTGTGCACTTGTTGTCCTGTCCTATATTAAATACCATATGCTGCTGTTTGTGCACTTGTTGTCCTGTCCTATATTAAATACCATATGCTGCTGTTTGTGCACTTGTCATGTCCTATATTAATTATGATATGCTGCTGTTTGTGCACTTGTTGTCCTGTCCTATATTAAATACCATATCCTGCTGTTTGTGCACTTGTCATGTCCTATATTAATTATGATATGCTGCTGTTTGTGCACTTGCTGTCCTGTCCTATATTAATTATGATATGCTGCTGTTTGTGCACTTGTTCTGTCCTATATTAAATATCACATCCTGCTGTTTGTGCACTTGTCCTGTCCTATATTAATTATGATATGCTGCTGTTTGTGCACTTGCTGTCCTGTCCTATATTAATTATGATATGCTGCTGTTTGTGCACTTGTTCTGTCCTATATTAAATATCACATCCTGCTGTTTGTGCACTTGTCATGTCCTATGTTAATTATGATATGCTGCTGTTTGTGCACTTGCTGTCCTGTCCTATATTAATTATGATATGCTGCTGTTTGTGCACTTGCTGTCCTGTCCTATATTAATTATGATATGCTGCTGTTTTTGCACTTGTTCTGTCCTATATTAATTATGATGTGCTGCTGTTTGTGCACTTGCTGTCCTGTCCTATATTAATTATGATATGCTGCTGTTTGTGCACTTGCTGTCCTGTCCTATATTAATTATGATATGCTGCTGTTTGTGCACTTGCTGTCCTGTCCTATATTAATTATGATATGCTGCTGTTTGTGCACTTGTTGTCCTGTCCTATATTAAATACCATATGCTGTTGTTTGTGCACTTGTTGTCCTGTCCTATATTAATTATGATATGCTGCTGTTTGTGCACTTGTTGTCCTGTCCTATGTTAAATACCATATGCTGTTGTTTGTGCACTTGTCTTATGTTAAATACCATATGCTGTTGTTTGTGCACTTGTTGTCCTGTCCTATATTAGATATGATATACTGTAATGATTGGTTTCATGCACATGCATTTTTCTGTTCATTCACCCGATTCATGTGCAGGTTTGACAGATCTGATGTTGCACTCATCTAACTCTCAAACATGTCCTTGAAGTGAGTGTTCACACACTGGCTGTCCACCACTGCCAGAGTGAAAAACTGAGTACAGTTGACCAGTGTCAATGATAACCACATTTCTTCTTCTGCGTTCATCTGGAGTGTTTTTTCAGACATAATTGCGGTGTGTTCAGTTATGCACCCTTGGGCCAACACATCCGACTTTAGCAGGTGTGTTTTTTTTACTGGCTTAGCCTTCCCGGGTGTTTCTCACGGTTGTGGTGCCATCCACATCCCAGCTGGTCAAGTGAGAATGGTTGAAAGCTTCACGGTCAGCTCTCAGGGGAAGGCAGGGGCAGACCATGGGCATTCCCCACCATCCAAGGAGGCTTTCATAATTGCAGAGCTGACACATCGCTTTGCTACTGGGCTCACCCAAGGGGTCGTCACGTCCTGCGCATGGCTGCTTCACTTCCTCACTTCCATATGAAAATAGGTTTGTATTGGCAAATTAGTGATTTTACCGTCCAGTGTTTCTCAGTTTAAATAGGTGTGTATTGGTAAATTAGTTATTTTACCATCCTGTGATTCTGTTTAAATGTTTTATTTCAGGCGACCTATCACAGCCCAGAGAAGATACACAAGTGAAGTCAAGGAAGACTTCAGCACAGTCAATAGAAGAAGAAGATGACAGAGATCAGATAGACAGTTCTCATACAGGTGTTGTGAAGGTAGTTCCAACACAAAATCAGAAAAGTTGTACAAATGATGATTTCACTTCTAAACACAGTGGTCGTGTGAAATCTCCATCTGACAGAAACAAGAAGAGAAAGCCACAGCCAGAATCTTCACTGAAGGTCAACAAGAAGAGAAAGCTACCAACAATGGAGACACAGAACAGTGGGAAAACTTCTCGGAAGAAAACGAAGAAAGGTAATATTTGTATGGCAGTGACATCAAGTAGCCTGACACACTTCCAGCACCCAGTTCCTGAGTGCTTGGTTCTCACTTGGGAATCATAGCTTTACCAGAAGACAGACAATATTGCTGTCACCGCTGACATAAGCCTGGGTCATTGACATTGAGTTGAGTGACCGGGCATGAGGAAGAATGGAGATGAGAGTGGGAGACAGTAAAGTGACTGACCTGGCTACGAGGAAAACAATCAACCCTCAGAAATAATGGGGCGGATATGAGTGGAAATCCCCAGGGGGGGATGGGTCGAAAAAGAGTTGTGTGTTGTGTGAAGTGAGGAGACTGAAAAGTCAGTGAGAGAAGAGACCGACTGCGGGTCAGGTCGTTTAAGAGAGAGCTTCGTGTTGTGTTGTTCTTCTAGTTGTGAAGACAGGCCTGAACCCAGAGTGGGTTCTGTATTGAGTGTAGGCCTGAACCCAGAGTGGGTTCTATAGTTGAGCAGTGGCTCCAACCCAATGGGTGGGTTGTATTGTGGGAGATCCAGCCGTGGATAGTCGCTGGATTACCTGTCTTGTGGATTGAGATTAGAAGCCAGTGATGTGTGTGGTTAAATTGTGAGGAGGATAGTTACATTCTATGGATTACATTGTTTCTGGATGTATAATCATGTTCCGTTTGTCCGTCTTATTTCTGTAATAAAGGATTATGTGCGCCAACGGAATCTTGTTTAATGCCTGGTGAATATGCACTGCGGGGGTGAGTTACATTGCAAGACAGATATCTCCATTGACACACCATGAGTATCGTTACCTAGACAACGACCATCACACAATAATATCATGAGCATATCATCGTAAGAACTTCGTGATATTATCATCATCAGAAGACGTGTGACAACCGCATTCTATCTGAGTGTTTGATTCTCACTTGAAAGTCAGTTTTATCAGAAGACAGATAGTATTGCTGTCACCACATTCTATCTGAGTGTTTGATTCTCACTTGAAAGTCAGTTTTATCAGAAGACAGATAGTATTGCTGTCACCACATTCTATCTGAGTGTTTGATTCTCACTTGAAAGTCAGTTTTATCAGAAGACAGACAGTATTGCTGTCACCACATTCTATCTGAGTGTTTGATTCTCACTTGAAAGTCAGTTTTATCAGAAGACAGACAGTATTGCTGTCACCACATTCTGAGTGTTTGATTCTCACTTGAAAGTCAGTTTTATCAGAAGACAGACAATATTGCTGTCACCACATTCTATCTGAGTGTTTGATTCTCACTTGGAAGTCAGTTTTATCAGAAGACAGACAATATTGCTGTCACCACATTCTCCTTGACTGTCACACTGAGGGAACAGAAGTGTTTGGGTTGGAGTTGGAAATGTCCTTTATTGAAAGAGTAAATATATTTTATGTTTTGCTTGCAAACATGAGTAACTTTCATATATGTATCTTCATGTAGTGGTTTTCGTGTGGTTCTATCAAGAGAGAGAGAGAGTGTGTGTATGTTGGGAGGGGGAGGGGGGGAGAGAAGCAATAGAACCTTGTTTAAGAACATCTGTGTCTGTTGTACCGCTCACATCTGTGTTCATTGTGCCTCACACACCATTTTTGATCATTGTACCTCACACATCAGTGTTCATTGTACCTCTAACATGATCTGTGTCCATTGTACCTCACACATCATCAGTGTCCATTGTACCTCTCAATATCTGTGTCCATTGTACACACATCATCTGTGTTCATTGTACCTCACACATCCGTGTCCATTGCCTGTCATTAAATGTTCTTCTGCTGAACAGTTTATTATAAGTACTGTCTGTGTATTCTGTGTTTAGTTGACATTTCTCATCTCTTGTGTGTCTGCTCTAAACTTGTCCATCTGTGCCCACACTGCTGCATCTAGCATGGGATGGTGTGTTAGCTGTGTTGCGCTGTAATCCCTCATCCGACATGTTTCACACAGCACAGGTACATTTGCCTTGGTTTGATTCTGCCATGTTTGACTTGTGCATTCCTATAGTTTTCATTTCAAACAGAATCATGCAGGGCTGTCTGCACTGTGGCACTTGATATCCTCACATTCCCTGGCCATAGGCATACAAGACAGGTTGGTGTGCATACAGAATGCAGCCATGCACACAGAACACACCAATTATATGTATGAGGCATGTACTTGCACTACCAGCAATTGGGGACAGGCACAGGGTCCTTCACACCAAATGGTACCTGAGAGTCGTCGCAGACACGGATCACCCCCTGCATGAAGCTATGGATATGATCATGGGTCATAGACTGAGAAGAGGCAGGTCCTGGATGGTACAGGCAGAAATATCTATCAACCAGGTGTGTGAAATAGAGAACACTGGGTCGTGAGGGCAGAGAATGGGCAGCGGGCCACACAGAATGTGAGGTACAACACACATCAAGGTGACAGTCATCTACACCTATGGGTCAGTGGTGAAAAACAGACGTAGTGACTGAGGTTACATTCCAAAGCCTAATAGAGGATACTTGAAAATGGAGAGTCTGGCATTTGACACTACAACCTCCAGCAAGAGAATTGAGGTGAAAGCAGTAACAGCGGTCTTTCGGTGGTTGGAGACCACTGCAACACACATTGTAATCATTATGGACTCACAGAGTATGCATAGTAAGGTGGAGAAAGGAATGTTTCGTGTGTTATGGATCACCTTGCATCAGAGGTCACAGATTGTGTGGATTTTCTGCCCTGGTCATGCAGAGGAGTGAGGGGGAATCAACAGGCTGATAGGCTGGCAGGGAAATGCACTTCTTGGTGGTAGATTACCTATAGACAAGGTAAGGGTGGTCGGGCGCCTGTGGGACCAGGTGGAGAAAGCAGTGGAAGACTGAGAACCTGTATATGGAGAGAATGATATGGTGGGGAATCTCAAAACTGAGAGGAAAGACCAGGAGAACTTTCACTCAGATGGCAGTTGGAGCAATTAGCAGTATGACTCTTCGCTGGCTGTTTAGCGAGTGGATGGAGCACATGTGGGAATGTCCTAAGTACAGTGATGTTGTTTTTTTTAGCTCAATTCAACTCAGACACACAAGAGCTGCATCTACTAAATAACAGGCGGGCTGTAGTTTAGCATAATATAGGATAGGACCCAATTTACGTACACATATTTCGTCCAATCTCTTTCTCTCTCCTGTGTGTGTGGTTCTTGTGTCAGTATTGTCATCACTCAGTTCCTGTATACAAGACTATGACATGTGTGACATGACCCTCTTGTAGTTATCCAAGATCTCTCTTACACATGCTCTCATAGACAGTACAGGATGGCACAGATCTCTCTTACACATGCTCTCATAGAATTTACATGATTACACAGATCTGTCTTACAAATGCTGCCATAGACTTTACATGATTACACAGATCTGTCTTACACATGCTGCCATAGATTCTACAGGATTACACAGATTTATCTATGACTGACATGTGTTGTGTTTATGTCCAGTGTTTATTTGTGTAATACAATGTTTGTCACACTTGTCTAGGTCAGCATATTTCATCAATAACCTGTTGTAAAGTCACAGTCTGTTTCTGACTTCCTTTTCAGGAGCAGCGCCATCTGGTGTCGGAGACCTGCCACATGAACAGTTGCACAAGGTGAAGAAGAGCAAGCCCCACAAATAACTGCCCCACCTGATGATACGTGCCGTTTCTAATAAATACTGTCACAGACATTCTCACTGTATTCCTGTTGTTGTACACATGAGTGGTCATTTCAAGTCTGGTACACATGGGCACATACATATACATATATATATATATAGGTTTATATGGTGTGTGAACATGAAGCCTCCATTAGTCAGGGTGGGAGAGAGAGATCCTACATCTACTTGTGTGGCAGCAAGTAAACATGGCTTCCCTCCTGCAGCGGTGGCCAGGACCAAGCCTTGCTACAGTTGGACTACACATGCCTGTTAGGTCTCCAGTGTGTCATTTATATACGACCACAATGACTACACTAGTCCACAGTACACATATGATACACAGCACGCGGGCCACGTATACCTCTTGCTGTATACTGTAGTTCCCATCTACATCCCAGTCTCATGTTGTGTTTGTCCCATCTACATCCCAGTCTCATGTTGTGATTGTCCCTCATGTATACCTATGTTACCTCCCATGTGTAACTCAATGTCCTCCGTGTACAACTGTATTACCTCCCATGTGTAACCCAATGTCCTCCATGTATAACTGTGTTACCTCCCATGTGTAACTCAATGTCCTCCATGTATAACTGTTACCTCCCATGTGTAACTCAATGTCCTCCATGTATAACTGTGTTACCTCCCATGTGTAACTCAATGTCCTCCATGTATAACTGTGTTACCTCCCATGTGTAACTCAATGTCCTCCATGCATATAACTGTTACCTCCCATGTGTAACTCAATGTCCTCCATGTATAACTGTTACCTCCCATGTGTAACTCAATGTCCTCCATGTATAACTGTGTTACCTCCCATGTGTAACTCAATGTCCTCCATGTATAACTGTTACCTCCCATGTGTAACTCAATGTCCTCCATGTATAACTGTGTTACCTCCCATGTGTAACTCAATGTCCTCCATGTATAACTGTTACCTCCCATGTGTAACTCATGTCCTCCATGTATAACTGTTACCTCCCATGTGTAACTCAATGTCCTCCATGTATAACTGTGTTACCTCCCATGTGTAACTCAATGTCCTCCATGTATAACTGTGTTACCTCCCATGTGTAACTCAATGTCCTCCATGTATAACTGTTACCTCCCATGTGTAACTCAATGTCCTCCATGCATATAACTGTTACCTCCCATGTGTAACTCAATGTCCTCCATGTATAACTGTGTTACCTCCCATGTGTAACTCAATGTCCTCCATGTATAACTGTTACCTCCCATGTGTAACTCAATGTCCTCCATGTATAACTGTGTTACCTCCCATGTGTAACTCAATGTCCTCCATGTATAACTGTGTTACCTCCCATGTGTAACTCAATGTCCTCCATGTATAACTGTTACCTCCCATGTGTAACTCAATGTCCTCCATGCATATAACTGTTACCTCCCATGTGTAACTCAATGTCCTCCATGTATAACTGTGTTACCTCCCATGTGTAACTCATGTCCTCCATGTATAACTGTGTTACCTCCCATGTGTAACTCAATGTCCTCCATGTATAACTGTTACCTCCCATGTGTAACTCAATGTCCTCCATGCATATAACTGTTACCTCCCATGTGTAACTCAATGTCCTCCATGCATATAACTGTTACCTCCCATGTGTAACTCAATGTCCTCCATGTATAACTGTGTGGTTACTCTCAAAGTCTGACTACTACTGCTCACACCCATTTTCCCGATGAAGGCTTAAGTTGATTTCAGTGCAGTGTACCCAAATCGTATCACCATCAACAAGCTGGGGAAGGAAATGGGAAATGCAGTATGTCAATCAAATATAAGCACAGACAAACAAATGCAACAGTGAAATATATCGGCTACAGTTGGTACAGCAAATGAGAATGTGTGATGTTGTCAAGAACCGACATACCCCTGCAAGCACCGTCCTCGTCTGCAACGGCCAGCAAAGAGTCCCAATGCTAATGCTACCAGTAGCAGTCTGATTAAAATGTCCGCCTGGCCTTTCCTCTGTTTGAGTTTTGAGTGTTGGACAGATCCTCTGGTCACTACCTGCAGCACCATTCTCTCCAAGCTGTGAGGATCTATCTGTTCTGCTGCATTATACACACAATTCCAAAGGGTCCCTGCCACATCTGTCTTATGCAACAGTAAACCAGCAAATGGTACAGACCCTGTCAATCTGTCCGCCTGCTCGGTTCCCACCACACCAGCATGTCCTTGGGGGGGGTCCAAAAGATGCTCTCTGTTGTTTATTGTTGAATGGAAGCTTGCCACTTTGCCTGAAGCCTGCCTGTCTCCATCTTTCTCATCATATTTTGTCAGTGTTGTTATCACGACATGCGTGTGCTGTTTATCCTCCAGCCACTGGAACACTACAGTGGCTGCCTCCACCTCCATTCTCTGACTTGGTGTGGTATATCATATGCCATGCTATCCTGCCCCAAATATCCACAAACCTTCGCCACAAACCCCCAGACACTTTTTTTTACCCCTTAGCACAGAGCCATCTGTGTAGATGATTACACTGCCTTGTCGTGGATAAGTTGTAGCACCTCTCCCAATGTGATGTTGATAGGTATAGTGTCTCATGAATCATGTCTAGTGTTTTGTTGCCCAGTTAGTTAGTCGACACATCATCCTCATTGCACATTGAACCATTCAATCCATAAGTGCTCAGATCTACTCCCCAGTAAATCCCACATTATGTAGCGACTCACAACACCAGATCTGTGTTGGTTAATTAATCTTCTTTGGCTTCCTGCGTAGTGTTCTTGTTTTTGCCACGCCTCTTTTAATTTACTGTTCTTGCAGTCTGGCCATGGTTGTAGATACACAGTCATCACTTGGTTCCTGCAAAAGTCTTACTTCTCATAGAGCATTCAGAATATCAGCCAGATCCATGGCTCGTCCGCCCTCCAAAGTAGCCTTACCTGCGAGCCTGTCAGCCTGCTCTTTTCCTTGGACACCCGCATGCCCTGGCATGAAAATGAAACTAATCTTTGCAGCGATGACAGCTACAGGAACAACCAATCTTCGCCCTGCATGCTGTATGTCTTGTACACCCAAGTATAATACACATGGCTTTATTCTGTATTCTTTCCATCTGCTTATGGCTGAGAGTTAGGATCACCGTCACATACTCAAAAACAAAGGACCAGACCCTCATATAGAAGACATAGATGGCCACCACTGTGGCCAAAGCCTGCTTGGCCTTTATGATTACCTGGTCTATGTGCTCATTATAAGCAAGACTTCGATCAAAACATATCCCGTTATTTCATTGCCTGCGTTCTTTCCATTGTGTCTGTACCCAGATTTACAGTTGGTGTTGGAGTGTTGACAATATGGTTATTCAAAGATAACCATATCAATGCTGCTTTAGTTGGGTTGAAAACTGCACCAGCTTCAACACACCATGTGCTTATGTGAGTTATATTTGTAGCCCATGTTTGATAAACTCATGTTGCTGCCAAGCACTCATCTTGACTTCTAAACTGTACCTGAATGGTGACGGACCTACCAGAAATATATTCTTGAGCTACTACCTCATTATATATCTGTGTAGAAACCATCTGCAACTATATATATATACATACACAGACTGACAGATAGATAGATGCAACTCTATATATATATATATACATACACAGACAGATAGATAGATAGACAGATAGATTGCTAGGAGTGATTGGCTGTCTGTTCCTCTTTGCACACAGGCCTACCTATAGCATGTGATGGCCTGATCACATCACACCCATGGCAAGAAACTTTCCGGATGGGTTATTATATGTCTATATACATGTGGGTGTGGGGCATGTCCCCAGCAAGATGTTGCCATCAACCCCAAAGTGATTTACCAGGCAGTTTTACACTTAGCTGAGTTTGCCACTGTTTTCTGAACAAGAGGTAAATGTTTATTAAGTCCAGCTGACTGACAGCAGCATGGACTGAACCCAGGAGCCCACCGCCAGCACAGCCACACATTCAGCACGAGGTCATTACGTCCCACTGTGGCGCTGATATATAAATATACATTTCTCCCTTTTACTCACCTGAAAGCTGCAACCAATCCCGCAGGAATAAACTTGCCGGATTTGTTAAATCTGTATCCCATGACAGCAGTGAGAGTGGCAGATGTCACTAGAACAGAAAACACTGAGCATAACTAAGGTGACCTCAGGTACTTAGTATAACAAAACTATTTGTTGTTATCATTTAGTATCACCTACCACTGATTAGCCAGAGATAGTATCACCTACCACTGATCAGCCAGAGATAGTATCACCTACCACTGATCAGCCAGAGATATCACCTACCATTAATCAGCCAGAGATAGAATCACCTACCACTAATCAGCCAGAGATAGTATCACCTACCACTGATCAGCCAGAGATAGTATCACCTACCACAGATCAGCCAGAGATAGAATCACCTATGAACTGATCAGCCACAGATAGAATCACCTATGAACTGATCAGCCAGAGATATCACCCACCACTGATCAGCCAGAGATAGAATCACCTACCACTGATCAGCCAGAGATATCACCTACCACTGATCAGCCAGAGATATCACCTACCACTGATCAGCCAGAGATATCACCTACCACTGATCAGCCAGAGATAGAATCACCTACCACTGATCAGCCACAGATAGAATCACCTATGAACTGATCAGCCACAGATAGAATCACCTATGAACTGATCAGCCAGAGATATCACCTACCACTGATCAGCCAGAGATATCACCTACCACTGATCAGCCAGAGATATCACCTACCACTGATCAGCTAGAGATAGAATCACCTACCACTGATCAGCTAGAGATAGAATCACCTACCACTGATCAGCCAGAGATATCACCTACCACTGATCAGCCATAGATATCACCTACCACTGATCAGCCAGAGATATCACCTGCCACTGATCAGCCAGAGATATCACCTACCACTGATCAGCCAGATAGAATCACCTACCACTGATCAGCCAGAGATATCACCTACCACTGATCAGCCAGAGATAGTATCACCTACCACTGATCAGCCAGAGATAGTATCACCTACCACTGATCAGCCAGATATATCACCTACCACTGACCAGCCAGAGATATCACCTACCACTGATCAGCCAGAGATATCACCTACCACGGATCAGCCAGAGATAGAATCACCTACCACTGATCAGCCACAGATAGAATCACCTACGAACTGATCAGCCAGAGATATCACCTACCACTGATCAGCCAGAGATATCACCTACCACTGATCAGCCAGAGATATCACCTACCACTGATCAGCCAGAGATAGAATCACCTACCACTGATCAGCCAGAGATATCACCTACCACTGATCAGCCAGAGATATCACCTACCACTGATCAGCCAGAGATATCACCTACCACTGATCAGCCAGAGATATCACCTACCACTGATCAGCCAGAGATATCACCTACCACTGATCAGCCAGAGATAGAATTACCTACCACTGATCAGCCAGAGATAGGATCACCTACCACTGATCAGCCATAGATATCACCTACCACTGATCAGCCAGAGATAGAATCACCTACCACTGATCAGCCAGAGATAGAATCACCTACCAATGATCAGCCAGAGATAGGATCACCTACCACTGATCAGCCATAGATATCACCTACCACTGATCAGCCAGAGATATCACCCACCGCTGACCAACTAATGGTAATTTTACCCCCACTTTGTGACCTACAAGCACAGAGAATGACAAATACAAACCTAATGACAGTGTGACATTGGTCTCATCCTGTCCCATCTGAATTGATCCGAACATCATTAAGATACCACACAGCAATCCTGCAGCCAAAGATGGCACACTTCCTGCAACAAAACGCAGCATCTTGATGTGACGTAAGAATGAATGACCTCACTGAAGTCATTTCAATGTCATCTTTATGAGGCGCACACAATTTGAAAAGTTGCTGATTTCATACAATATAGCCTCTCCCATCTCTCTGTGCAACTAGTACAACTGGACATCAGGGTGTAGCCTGTATCAACTCTCCAAGCACCCAGTACAACTGGACATGTAATCTGTACCAACTCCCTATGCACCCAGTACAACTGGACATGTAATCTGTACCAACTCCCTATGCACCCAGTACAACTGGACATGTAATCTGTACCAACTCCCTATGCACCCAGTACAACTGGACATGTAATCTGTACCAACTCCCTATGCACCCAGTACAACTGGACATGTAATCTGTACCAACTCCCTATGCACCCAGTACAACTGGACATGTAATCTGTACCAACTCCCTATGCACCCAGTACAACTGGACATGTAATCTGTACCAACTCCCTATGCACCCAGTACAACTGGACATGTAATCTGTACCAACTCTCTATCCACCCAGTACAACTGGACATGTAATCTGTACCAACTCTATGCACCCAGTACAACTGGACATGTAATCTGTACCAACTCTATGCACCCAGTACAACTGGACATGTAATCTGTACCAACTCCCTATGCACCCAGTACAACTGAACATGTAATCTGTACCAACTCTCCAGTACAACTGGACATGTAATCTGTACCAGCTCTCCAAGCACCCAGTACAACTGGACATGTAATCTGTACCAACTCTCCATGCACCCAGCACAACTGGACATGTAATCTGTACCAGCTCTCCAAGCACCCAGTACAACTGGACATGTAATCTGTACCAACTCTCCATGCACCCAGCACAACTGGACATGTAATCTGTACCAACTCTCTATCCACCCAGTACAACTGGACATGTAATCTGTACCAACTCTCCAGTACAACTGGACATGTAATCTGTACCAGCTCTCCAAGCACCCAGTATCCAGACATTCTTCAAGTGTGTTCTCCACTCTAACAACCCAGGGTTTACATTAATCTCTACTGTTCATCCATCTGGTGTGTTCTCCACTCTAACAACCCAGGGCTTACATTCATCTCTACTGTTCATCCATCTGGTGTGTGCTCCACTCTAAGAACCCCAGGGTTTACATTAATCTCTACTGTTCATCCATCTGGTGTGTTCTCCACTCTAACAACCCAGGGCTTACATTCATCTCTACTGTTCATCCATCTGGTGTGTTCTCCACTCTAACAACCCAGGGTTTACATTAATCTCTACTGTTCATCCATCTGGTGTGTTCTCCACTCTAACAACCCAGGGCTTACATTCATCTCTACTGTTCATCCATCTGGTGTGTTCTCCACTCTAACAACCCAGGGTTTACATTAATCTCTACTGTTCATCCATCTGGTGTGTTCTCCACTCTAACAACCCAGGGTTTACATTCATCTCTACTGGTCATCCATCTGGTGTGTTCTCCACTCTAACAACCCAGGGTTTACATTAATCTCTACTGTTCATCCATCTGGTGTGTTCTCCACTCTAACAACCCCAGGGTTTACATTAATCTCTACTGTTCATCCATCTGGTGTGTTCACTCTAACAACCCAGGGTTTACATTAATCTCTACTGGTCATCCATCTGGTGTGTTCTCCACTCTAACAACCCAGGGTTTACATTCATCTCTACTGTTCATCCATCTGGTGTGTTCTCCACTCTAACAACCCAGGGTTTACATTAATCTCTACTGTTCATCCATCTGGTGTGTTCTCCACTCTAACAACCCAGGGTTTACATTCATCTCTACTGGTCATCCATCTGGTGTGTTCTCCACTCTAACAACCCAGGGCTTACATTCATCTCTACTGGTCATCCATCTGGTGTGTTCTCCACTAACAACCCAGGGTTTACATTCATCTCTACTGGCATCCATCTGGTGTGTTCTCCACTAACAACCCAGGGTTTACATTCATCTCTACTGTTCATCCATCTGGTGTGTTCTCCACTCTAACAACCCAGGGTTTACATTAATCTCTACTGGTCATCCATCTGGTGTGTTCTCCACTAACAACCCAGGGTTTACATTAATCTCTACTGTTCATCCATCTGGTGTGTTCTCCACTCTAACAACCCAGGGTTTACATTCATCTCTACTGTTCATCCATCTGGTGTGTTCTCCACTCTAACAACCCAGGGTTTACATTCATCTCTACTGTTCATCCATCTGGTGTGTTCTCCACTCTAACAACCCAGGGTTTACATTCATCTCTACTGTTCATCCATCTGGTGTGTTCTCCACTCTAACAACCCAGGGTTTACATTCATCTCTACTGTTCATCCATCTGGTGTGTTCTCCACTCTAACAACCCAGGGTTTACATTCATCTCTACTGGTCATCCATCTGGTGTGTTCTCCACTCTAACAACCCAGGGTTTACATTCATCTCTACTGTTCATCCATCTGGTGTGTTCTCCACTCTTACAACCCAGGGTTTACATTCATCTCTACTGGTCATCCATCTGGTGTGTTCTCCACTCTAACAACCCAGGGTTTACATTCATCTCTACTGTTCATCCATCTGGTGTGTTCTCCACTCTAACAACCCAGGGTTTACATTCATCTCTACTGTTCATCCATCTGGTGTGTTCTCCACTCTAACAACCCAGGGTTTACATTCATCTCTACTGTTCATCCATCTGGTGTGTTCTCCACTCTAACAACCCAGGGTTTACATTCATCTCTACTGGTCATCCATCTGGTGTGTTCTCCACTCTAACAACCCAGGGTTTACATTCATCTCTACTGTTCATCCATCTGGTGTGTTCTCCACTCTTACAACCCAGGGTTTACATTCATCTCTACTGGTCATCCATCTGGTGTGTTCTCCACTCTAACAACCCAGGGTTTACATTCATCTCTACTGTTCATCCATCTGGTGTGTTCTCCACTCTAACAACCCAGGGTTTACATTCATCTCTACTGTTCATCCATCTGGTGTGTTCTCCACTCTAACAACCCAGGGTTTACATTCATCTCTACTGTTCATCCATCTGGTGTGTTCTCCACTCTAACAACCCAGGGTTTACATTCATCTCTACTGGTCATCCATCTGGTGTGTTCTGTGTCCATGACCCTGCCCGCTGTAGGTGGTCACCTCTTTATTGTGTTTCTGTTGTGGCAAATAATTAAGTCTATAATCTGAACATGATCAGTTGTTAGTGGAATGTTGTATAGACGGTTTAGCTGAGAACGCAGATGTACAGCACATGTTGGATATTGTAGCAATAGGGTGTGAACTAGTGACTCTTCTTGAATATCAAGAAAACAAAAACTGGTTATATCAAAGACAGAAAAAACACAAAACTATGATACTGTACTCGGCTCGCGATGATGGTGGAATTCTGCAAGAGGGCGTCTGATTGGTCTGGAACTCTGGGACCCCAGTATATAAGGCCCCGCACAGGTAGAACTGGCCTTTTCCGTAGTGCACCCCACTGAGTGACTAGGCGCCAATGCCTATTTCTAATGTGTGTTTAGTAGTTAGACCCTGAAGTTTTGCAGTGGTATGTAACCATAATTAATTTGTTTTATATTATATTTCTTTTATATGTATTAATTTTAATTTTATAAACCATGTGTGACATAGTATGTTGGTTATTTAAATGTATACTTCAGTAAAGCTATGACAGTATAATAATAATGAAGTGATTATCAAACTAATTAGATTTAAAATATAGCTAATCTTATACTGATTCCTAGCTTTAATCTTTAAGTTAATAATTTCTCTAGCAGTAACTAAAATTAACAAAAGAAATCTGTGAGCCCGGTTACAGATAACTGAGTGCGGAACCATGCCCAGATAATGGCAAATGAGAGTTATCGGTTCTTGGAGAAAATGGCGCAGATCGATCTGGACTTCGACGAGTTATTCACAAGAAATATAGTAAGGAACAATTTAGAAGCTACTTGTGTTAAGTTTTATGAGACTGAAAAGTGGGAGATTGAGGAACAGCACTTGGAGAATTGACACGTGGGAGGCCAGCTCAGCAAATAACATCTAGCCTTTGTTCTCGAAGCAACTTAAAAGGTAAATTTGGAATATTGGCTAGTGATAAAGGAGCAGACAATGTTTAACAGGTTAGGAGATAATTGGGCACACAGGGGCTTAGTAATACTTTATAATTATTCAGAACTAATGGTTTATTTTACAGCGGTGTAAATTATTGAGTTCAAGAATCTTGTTGTGGTAAGAGCTGGGAACAAATATTGGTTGTATGAATTATTGAAGAAAATAATATACAGAATATTACTATTATTAGTGGAGTGGCTATGAGTGAATAAAGTAAACACACTTGGACTGCAGTCAATGAAAGACAAGGTACATTACAATATAGTTAAGTATTCAATATAGTATAGGAATTTGTTGTTCAGCAGTAAGTGAAGTCTGGCATCACCTCTGTCAACAGGAGGCAGTAATATTTGTAGGTGTATCAAGTTATTGGTGGAATCAGTGACTGAGATTCTGCTTTAAGTTAAGCATGGTGGTTGTCGCACGGGGGAGAGAATGTGATTTAATGCTACGTACCACCTTTCGCAAATATATTTATATGCACTTGCTATGTGTCTAGTCACAAGGAGTAGTGCACTAATGGTGTTGGCCTCAATCAGTGCTTTGCTGGTTATTAATTTGCAATAATATTAGGAATAATATTAATGGCAACAATATATATTATAATTGTTTTAGGCATTATTACATCAGGTACAACTGATTACACTGATTGTGTTGGGCCTTGAATAACACTTATTGGTCATTAGTGTGTAATAATGACATAATATAAATAGTACACTGTTTATTATATTAGAATTAATGTTCTGTATCCTGCCATGGACATTGTTGTTCTTGGACCCTGTCTCATATGAATGAGGCACTGTGGTCACTATTTTGTGTACTTTCACTTGATACTATTGTGTGGTTATTTTATGAGCTGTCTTAGTAGCCTCAGAGTTCTTCGGTTGAGTTCCTGTGTAGTACATGTTTATATCTTCAACTTTCTGTGAATGTTGTGATTCTTTTATGTGCAAATGTTACATTGCCACATTCTACAAATATGGTAATTCCACTGGGTATATGTGTCCATTGCTTTCCACGGTTGAACATGTTTTACTTGTCGGCTAGTAATGTGTAATATCATGCAGTAATGTGTGTGGTGTCATGTTGTTGATATCCTTTATCATAACATGGGCATTGCAGGAGAGGTGTGCCCTGTGTCATATGGCATCCCTTATGGGTCTAGGTGTTTAAATGTCAGGATGGTGAGTGATGGCTAATTCTTGACATAAGTCGCATCAGGGTGCAACTGAGAGGGCATGATGATAGACTGGTGGAATTCAATTCTGGTTTCATTGGGGGAACATCAATGGATATAGTATTTGGAGTTTTTGAAACCGGTGTTGATGGGAGAGCAGGGGCCACCTGGAGAGTGGAAACCCATCAGGTATGACATGCATGGACAGAGCAATTACTGTTATAAATGAGGTTATGGTAATTATTATCAATGACTGGGTGTAGTGATGTAGGTACCGGATTGAGTGCTACTTGGATGGACATTGTGTTATAAGTATCACATGATGATGACTATGCTTGTGATGGTGGTGGTCATGGGATGATGATGATAGCCATGATGAGGATGATGATTATTATATCCGCCAGGGGTTGAAGTGGCTGGTAGTAATCGAGGCGGGTGTATGTAGACTATTGTAATCTTAACCACAATCAGGGTCATGGTGTGGGATTGAGGGTGTCAGGTGAATGTGTAGAAAACATTGGAGGCTGTTGAATAGGTGCTTCCTGTCATTTATATTTTATGTGGAGCATATCCTATAACCTATTCATATCATTGTTGTCCAGTTGAAGCATCATGTGGTTGGTGTGAATTTACACAGTCCATGTCTATGTTTGTGCCACAAAGACATTGTTTACATACACCAGTGTTGTAGTGGTTGTCCATGTGTTGATGCAAATAATGAGTCTTTGATGGTTAATAATTAGATGTTGTGTTTGCCTACAATGTCTGATGTATGTTGGCCAGGTCAGTGTTGAGATGTTGTGTTTGCTCGTGATGTAAGTGAATCTAATGAATGTGTCAGGATGTTGCGTCTTGTGTCTATTCGTCACAAGTACAAGAGTGTTGTCTGTCTTACGTAGAGAGACTGGGTGTTGTTGTTGTCTTGTTGGGCCATCCTGTTGAGATGTTTGACTTGTCTTTGCCTAATATCTTTGTTGGTTTTTATTTTATCTACAGGAAAAGCCAGAATTCTAGTTTTAGATTTTAGATTTTCCTGGGTTTTTAGTAGACTAGAAGTTTTTGATAAATTAGTTTTTGGTGGACTAGAAGTTTTTGTTAAATTAGTTTTAGTGGATCAGTTGTTGGTGAATTAGTGTTCGGTAGATTTGTAGCTTTCACTGGATTAGAAGTTTTTGCTACACTTAGGAATTTGGTTTGTTAGGTTAGTCTCTTTGCTGTTTGATTTGTGCTGTATCCTAATTTCTTTGTTGATGCTACATGTCTGTATATGATTGTGAAGTTTAGAAGTTTAATAAACAAATGATGCTTGTGTTACTCTTACTTTGTTGTTTAGTTGATAGACTCTAGTGTTATAGTCATTGGTGTTAGAACAGCCCTCGGAGTAATTCTTTGTCTGGGATTGGAGAATATTGTTCTAATCCCCTGTCGGCCCACCCTGGGACCTTCTTAAACCTTAATTCTTTTCTATTCTTGTTAACCGAGGACGGTGAGAGGTTCTTTCTCTTTATTCATTTTCTTCTTTGGCCCTACGCAGTCAGGGTTTGCACTCTTCTCCTCACATCACCGTAGCAGAAGTAAGTGGTCCTTGCTTCCTGTTTATACCTCTGTTTTCAATACAATAGTAGAAGAGAAAATGCTGACCAATGTCCTGATGTAGGGTAATCATCACATCTGATGAAATATGCACAACAGAGATTAAGAGCAGAACAGGTCCAGGAAAAGCTGCCATTGAGAAGATAACAAGTATCTGATGTGATAAGTCAGTTCCATTGAATGTCAGAAAGAGAGCATTGAAATATTACATAGAATCATTTCTGTTGTATGGCAGTGAATCATGGAATGGACACCTACAAATTAGGGAGGACTTGGAGACAACCTAGTTGAGGTTCTAAGAGGAATGTTACAAACATCTTGGACTGTCAGAGTAACTCGTGAGTGCCTACAAACGGTTCATGAAATGAGAACATTATATACACATATAAAGTAATAAACAACCTTCTGTGGTCATGTGATGAGAAGAGAGGCACTGGAGAACATTGTAACAACTGGACAGATCAGTGGTACGAGGGGCAGGGGAAGACCAAGAGAATTGGTGTGGAGGAATACCAGTTACCAGGTTCTGTGCACGCATGAATTAGTGTGGAGGGTTATAAATATCATGAATGCAGAACACCTGGAACCAGGATCTGTGCATGCATGAACGCCTACTCCAGTTGACAATAAGTTGATCATTATTGTGTTATATTTTGGTATTTAATAGAAAGCAAGAATTATTTCTCACCACTTCACAAAGGTGTATAATAATTATTATTATTTTATGTGTGAATTATCAAGGGAATGTTTCAGCAACAAGAACCCAAGCCCAAAGAAGGAACCGTCTACACAAGACGCAGTGGTCTACCAGCAGACGGGTGTTTTTTGCTAGTGACAATCACACTACAACTACAACGAATATTCTAGCCCCAGTGTCCATCTAAAGCCTATCCTGTTGTCTATAGTCACTATATAGAATATATACAGTAGACGTCCATCCATCATGTGCCATGCCGATAAGTGTGGGCGGTCATGTACTGCCATGTCACTCGATCACCAGACCTAGTTTAAAAGTTACACAAACAGTATCCGTGTACTTTGTACCGGAGCCGGGGATCTTTCGTTGCTGAATAAATAATAATTTAATATGACATAAAATATGATTTGTTAAGTGAAAGTAAACATGCGAGATGTGATTTGTCCTACCTGCTTTGACATATCCGATGATGCCGCCTATAGCCACAAAGGCGGCGTAGAGTAAAGTGAGGAGATCTGGCGCCATGAGAGCCTGTCTGCTGGAGCCGGCCGCCGTCGTCTGCTGCTGGTCGTCTGCTGGTCCCATCTCCGTGTCGTTTGCTGCTTGCATGTCACGTGTCCAGAGTCGTGTCCCCTGTTTCCATGAAACCCAAGCTTCTATTTGCTTACTAAATTTCTTATTTTTACATTGTTGCTTTTCATCTGTTGTCTTGATACCACGTTTACAGTTACGAACACATACAACACAAAGAGACGACAGATCAGCAAGTCAAGTAAAGATACTAAGACACATACAGCACAGGGAGACTGAACATCAACAAGTAAAGATACTAAGACACATACAGTCATACAGCATAAAAAGACGGAAGACCAACGAGTAAAGTCAAAGATACTAAGACATACAGCACAGAGAGACGGCAGATAAGCAAGTGAAGATACTAACAAACATATACTATATAGCACAGAGAGACGGAAGATCAGCAAGTGAAGATGTTACTAGTAGTAGTACTATTACCACGATATCATACATACAGCATACAGCACAGAGAGACAGAAGATCAGCAAATAAAGATACTAAGACCCATACACCACAGAGAGACGGAAGTGTTTATAATTAACACACAACTCAGGGAGTTATTATTTTGTTTCCATGACAAACATGATGGATATAATCTGGCTCGCTCGCTTTATGTTGCATGAGCAATTACGGAGAACACGGAGAAGGGAAAGGCCAGAACCTAGATGTGTTAGATATTTATAAATGAGAGTAACAGAGATAACACATCTGGCTTATGACATACGAGGGGGAATCAAATGAAAACCTTACATGTTTTTGTTTTGCGTGTGTGTGTGTGAATATACTCTGAATAAAACAAAAGTAAAGAACAAATGTATCATTGTTCGGTGTCATCACCACTGCGTTCAATGCAAGTCTTCTAGCGCCGAAAAAGTGTTTGGATTCCTGGAGAAAAAACGTAATCTTGGTCGTGTGTGTAACCACTCATGCACCACCTGTTGTAGCGCTTCATCGGACCGAACAGTTTTGAAACTTCCTAGTCCACTCAAACACTTGTTGGACTGACAGGCATGCATCACCATACTGGACCTTCATTAGCCGATGAATTTCTATAGGTTGCACCCCTTCACTGATTTAATTTTTTTTTAAACGGATAACAGAACTCTGCTCCTTTTTGGTGCTCCTGACATCCTTAACAACAATATTGACCGGTTACAACACAATGACACGGTTATTGTAATTTCTGTCACACTTTTAAGGTTTTTATTTGAAGCCCCCTCGTAGTACAGTATTAAAAGAATGTTAGGGAAATTGTGCTAGTCAGGACAAGCCACTGGATGTTTATAATGATGAAATATCCTATAATCATATTTGCAACGTATATCATATACAGTTAAGCCTTGTGTTCTTGCACCGACTGGGTCATGTCTCAGAGCCACTGGATGATGATAATGATGATGAAAGATCCTGTAATTGTATTTGCAAAGTATATCATATACAGTAAACAAGTAAAGAGTTTCAAGTACCTAGGAAGTATAATATCATCAAATGACAAATCAAAAGAGGAGATCGAAAATAGATGCAATAAGGCAAACCAACTCATTAGACAAATGGTCTAAAGAACAAACATGTATCAGTAGCTACTAAGAAAGCACTTTACAGCACAATCTTCCTACCAACTCTATGTAACCAATACCAAACCTGGACAATGACAGAAACAGAGAAAAGAAAAATCACAACAACAGAAATGAGATTCCTGGGAAGGTTACTCAATGTATCAAGAAGAGATAAGATCAGAAATGAAGAAATCAGGACTAAAGTTGGGGTTATAGCTGCGCAAGATTGTATTAAAAGGCAGCAAGTCAGATGGTTTGGCCATGCAAGTAGGTTACCAACTAACAGTATACCACAACAAGCAATGATGTACAGACCAGATGGAAGCAGAGGAAGAGGCCGACCACGTAAACGATGGACGCAGGGAATAACAGAGTTCATGGGAATATCGATACATAAAGCCAATAAGCGGGCACTCTCCCGCTTTTTATACTTCACATCGACACCGCAAGGTACAAGAGGAACATGATGAGATGAGATGAGATGATGAGATCATATACAGTTAAGACTTGTGTTCTTGCCCCGACTGCGTCATGTCTCAGAGCCACTGTATGATGATGACAGATCCTGTAATCGCATTTGGAAAGTGTATCATACTATACAGTTAAGCCTTTTGTTCTTGCCCCAATTGTGTCATGTTCCCGAGGTACTCAGGTAGTTATAAGACTAATATCTTTTTGTGTCACCTTGCTCTTCTCTATTATGTTTGCCAGTTATCAATAAGTTTTCAAGTGATTTCTCATCACATGGCCAGGAAGTCTGCATTGCCAGGAAGTCTGCATGGCCAGGAAGTCTGCATGGCCAGGAAGTCTGCATTGCCTGAGTCTCATTTCTGCCATGATTGTACAGATTACATCTGCTTATTGACAGACCGTCTCGTTCGTGTTTCTGCCCGCCCTTGACATTCATTCGACCTGCAAATCACGCATGTGCTAGTATGTGTTATTAAATTTACCTTTCACTTTTACGTATACTGTGTAGGGGCCGGGGGGGGGGGGGTTATAGGGAGGAAATACGAAGGGGGGTGGGAATGACATTCTGATGAACATATGGTGAAAGGGGTGCATGGGCCAAAAAAGGTTGAGAACCACTGCCCTAGTAGGACATAAGCCCCCCCCCCCCCCCCACCCGTAAACTAACTCACTCAAAGTTAACCCCCCACCCCCACCCGCCCCCAATCTTTACCTATCCAATGCAACTTTATTCATATCCCATCTTGTTCATTTTTGTACCAACTTCTCTTTTCTGTAAGTTTTAAATCTTCCTCTATTTATTATGTGGTTGTTTCGGGATTTGAAATTTAAATATTGAGCACAACCCACTACTGGCAACGCCGATCGCATATATTGACGTGGATAGGCCTTAGGTTCATATCAGAATGCGATCGGCGTTGCCAGTAGTGGGTTGTGCTCAATATTTAAATTTCAAATCCCGAAACAACCACATAATCAATTGATTATTGCTCACTGGATTTAGGAGGCCTGGTGTTCCTTGCCAGTGAGAAGACCTGATCGTTCGGGTCCCATCGATTGACGGACGTCGGTCGCGGCGATTGGGCAATCTTGAGCATAGCCTACGATGGGTAGCGTTGTGATATTCTGTTGTGATAATTTGGTGTGTCCAGTGAGTGCCGCGTGGTTACACACCCGCTTCACACGCGTGATCCGGGACTGTTTCCGGATCCGGTCAGGGATATGCACTACTGACGAGCTCAAATAAGGGTGAAACTCGAGTATAGTGCTTCCATATTGACGTGGATAGGCCTTAGGTTCATATCAGAATGCGATCGGCGTTGCCAGTAGTGGGTTGTGCTCAATATTTAAACTTCCTCTATTTCTCTGGAGAAACATATTGTAGAGACATTACAGAATCTTGTCGTACACCACTCATGATTGGCCGGTATTAACCTATTTCTTCTTCTTTTCGTTCATCCGGAGTGTTTTTTCAGATGTGATTGCGGTGTGTCTGTTATGCGCCCTTGGGCCGAAACCCGTAGGCCAACACATCGACTTTAGCGTGCTTTTTTGACCAGGTAGCATTCCTGGGAGACTCTCACTTTTGTGGTGCCATCTGCAACCATGCTGGCCAAGGTTGAACGGTCGAAGACAACGGTCATACCTCAAAGGAAGGCAGGGACAGTCCATAGCATTTGCCGCCATCCAAGGTTGCTTCCATAGTTGCAGGGCCGACACATAACGCCCTGGATCTGGGCTCACCGAGGGAGATCGTCACGTCCTGCTCATGGCTGCTTTAAATCCTCACTTCAATATATTGGTCACTTCGTTTCCCCGGGCCATTCCCGCACAAACCAGACAGTTTTGCAGACGGCATCCACTCAGCGAATTTTCGGACATGTGCTTGTCGTTGCGCCCATCAGAGCTTTTCCAGGCACAACAGACATTCGGAAAACCACCCAGTCAGAGCTGTTCCGAACAAGAGCGGCATTCGGAAACTAGGTAGTCAGAGCTGTTCCTAGCACAAGAGACATTCGGACGAGACATTTCACTCGGACGTAATTGCGTAGTGTCAATTTTTAGTTTGCCACCCGTAGGACGACACTTCCGACTTCAGCGGGCATTTTTTAATGAGGTTAACCTTCCTCTGGTTTCGAGGCACGTTGGACTGTTGTGATGTCGCTAACATCTCAGCTGGTCAAGATAGAACGATGAACGACATCGTGGTCGGCCCTCAAGGGAAGGCAGGGGCAGACCATGAGCATTCCCTCGCTATCCAAGGAGGCTTCCATAATTGCAGAGCCGGCACATATTGCTCTGTGACTGGTCTCACCCGAGGAGTTGCACGTCCTGCTCATGGCTGCTTTAGTTCCTCACTTCCATGTGTTGGGTAACCCGTTTGCCCCTGATCGCTCAGCACACACCAGGGACGGTCAGACTGCGAGCGACACCCACTCGGTAAGCGTTTGCTTTCGGACCACGCAATAGGTTAGCTCGCCGTGCGTTCCATTTTGCGTCATAGAGACGTTCTTCCACTTTTGTCTACACTCTCTATGAGTTAGATACAGTTTTCGCAGCCATTTTCTTCGGCTGGGGCACTTTTTTGACTTTTTGTACTCGCTCACGAGGTAGGCTACTTGTGCTGCCGGCTCAGCACCTTACCTTCGTGAAGCGGTGAACGAGAAACGGCCTGGCCCTCTCATCCGGGAATCTCTCATATCCCCCAGCTGAGAGCCTTCGAACTTGAATCAGACCTGAGCATGTAGCTTGCTCAGTATCACGCCTTTATTTTTCGAAAGGTGTATCGGCCTGGCTCTCAGGTCCAAGGGTTTGTGGCTTAGAGGCGTTCAGCCACAGCCCTCGACAGGGAGCCTTTAGTGTTTTGTCCGGACCAAGATATTCTGCCTTCGTGCGCCTGATTTAAATATTTGACTGCTATCCCCAGTCTCACCTGCAGAGCAGCAGGTTGTGTCTCTCTTAGTCTGGTCCCTATCCCATGAGCCGTCCGATATGTAGTTTTCACCCATCGGCAAGCGCATGGGGTCGATGGGACACGCAAGCTCCCCCACCACGGCAAGGTGGAGACACATCGGGGGAGCCTATTTCATTATAGCTCGTTATGGCAGCACCAATCAGTCAATCAATCAATCAATCAGTTGCCGTCTCCACAATGAAGGTTGACTTCAATGGATCTCCAACACTACTCTCGCCTTGATTGTTTATTCTTTTAGACTACTGTACGTCCATATCTTGATGTTATCTTCCCACTTGTATCGTTGTCTACCTATTATTCGCCCGCATTCAACCTTACCCTTCAGTATGGGTTTTATGAGTGTTATGCTTTTATTTAACGTGGCCGAAGTATTTCACTGAGCTCTTTTGTGGGTCGTGGAAAATAATGATGGCTATCCACTTGTCAAAGCACTTCACTATGCTGCTTTTTTAAAGTTGCTTTTTATTTTGTTTAAAGTTGAGGTGGGATCTTTGTTGTATGGGTTTAGGATTTATGGGTCCGGGAGATGAGGGGTTTGAGAGGAAAGGCTGGGCCAAGAATTGACGGCGACAAAAGTCATAAAACACCGTCAAGATGGCGGCTGTGTGTGTTTGGGTGCAGATTTCAGTCCAGACAAAACGTTTGTTGTCTCTCATCATACCCTAGCTAGCCTCGCTAGCCCCTCAACAAAATCCCGAGTATGTATTCTATTCTGTAATGTGATCACTTCATGTCATAAACTAGAGTCATTGGCCACAATCCCGAGTATGTATTCTGTTCTGTAATGTGATCAATTCATGTCATAACTAGAGTACTAGAGTCATTGGCCACAATCCCGAGTAGTATGTATTCTATTCTGTAATGTGATCAATTCATGTCATAACTAGAGTCATTGGCCACAATCCCGAGTATGTATTCTATTCTGTAATGTGATCACTTCATGTCATAACTAGAGTCATTGGCCACAATCCCGAGTATGTATTCTATTCTGTAATGTGATCAATTCATGTCATAACTAGAGTCATTGGCCACAATCCCGAGTATGTATTCTATTCTGTAATGTGATCAATTCATGTCATAACTAGAGTCATTGGCCACAATCCCGAGTATGTATTCTATTCTGTAATGTGATCAATTCATGTCATAACTAGAGTCATTGGCCACAATCCCGAGTATGTATTCTATTCTGTAATGTGATCAATTCATGTCATAACTAGAGTCATTGGCCACAATCCCGAGTATGTATTCTGTTCTGTAATGTGATCAATTCATGTCATAACTAGAGTCATTGGCCACAATCCCGAGTATGTATTCTGTTCTGTAATGTGATCAATTCATGTCATAACTAGAGTCATTGGCCACAATCCCGAGTATGTATTCTGTTCTGTAATGTGATCAATTCATGTCATAACTAGAGTCATTGGCCACAATCCCGAGTATGTATTCTATTCTGTAATGTGATCAATTCATGTCATAACTAGAGTCATTGGCCACAATCCCGAGTATGTATTCTATTCTGTAATGTGATCAATTCATGTCATAACTAGAGTCATTGGCCACAATCCCGAGTATGTATTCTATTCTGTAATGTGATCAATTCATGTCATAACTAGAGTCATTGGCCACAATCCCGAGTATGTATTCTGTTCTGTAATGTGATCAATTCATGTCATAACTAGAGTCATTGGCCACAATCCCGAGTATGTATTCTGTTCTGTAATGTGATCAATTCATGTCATAACTAGAGTCATTGGCCACAATCCCGAGTATGTATTCTGTTCTGTAATGTGATCAATTCATGTCATAACTAGAGTCATTGGCCACAATCCCGAGTATGTATTCTGTTCTGTAATGTGATCAATTCATGTCATAACTAGAGCCACTGGCCACAATCCCGAGTAGTATGTATTCTGTTCTGTAATGTGATCACTTCATGTCATAACTAGAGTCATTGGCCACAATCCCGAGTATGTATTCTGTTCTGTAATGTGATCAATTCATGTCATAACTAGCTAGAGTTAGAGTCATTGGCCACAATCCCGAGTATGTATTCTGTTCTGTAATGTGATCAATCCATGTCATAACTAGAGTCATTGGCCACAATCCCGAGTATGTATTCTGTTCTGTAATGTGATCAATTCATGTCATAACTAGAGTCATTGGCCACAATCCCGAGTATGTATTCTGTTCTGTAATGTGATCAATTCATGTCATAACTAGAGTCATTGGCCACAATCCCGAGTATGTATTCTGTTCTGTAATGTGATCAATTTATGTCATAAACTAGAGTCATTGGCCACAATCCCGAGTATGTATTCTGTTCTGTAATGTGATCACTTCATGTCATAACTAGAGTCATTGGCCACAATCCCGAGTATGTATTCTGTTCTGTAATGTGATCAATTCATGTCATAAACTAGAGTCATTGGCCACAATCCTGAGTATGTATTCTGTTCTGTAATGTGATCAATTCATGTCATAACTAGAGTCATTGGCCACAATCCCGAGTATGTATTCTGTTCTGTAATGTGATCAATTCATGTAATAAACTAGAGTCATTGGCCACAATCCCGAGTATGTATTCTGTTCTGTAATGTGATTAATTCATGGCATAACTAGAGTCATTGGCCACAATCCCGAGTATGTATTCTGTTCTGTAATGTGATCAATTCATGTCATAACTAGAGACTAGAGTCATTGGCCACAATCCCGAGTATGTATTCTATTCTGTAATGTGATCAATTCATGTCATAAACTAGAGTCATTGGCCACAATCCCGAGTATGTATTCTATTCTGTAATGTGATCACTTCATGTCATAACTAGAGTCATTGGCCACAATCCCGAGTATGTATTCTGTTCTGTAATGTGATCAATTCATGTCATAACTAGAGTCATTGGCCACAATCCCGAGTATGTATTCTATTCTGTAATGTGATCAATTCATGTTATAACTAGAGACTAGAGTCATTGGCCACAATCCCGAGTATGTATTCTATTCTGTAATGTGATCACTTCATGTCATAACTAGAGTCATTGGCCACAATCCCGAGTATGTATTATATTCTGTAATGTGATCAATTCATGTCATAACTAGAGTCATTGGCCACAATCCCGAGTATTTATTCTATTCTGTAATGTGATCAATTCATGTCATAACTAGAGTCATTGGCCACAATCCTGAGTATGTATTATATTCTGTAATGTGATCAATTCATGTCATAACTAGAGTCATTGGCCACAATCCCGAGTATGTATTCTATTCTGTAATGTGATCAATTCATGTCATAACTAGAGTCATTGGCTACAATCCTGGTTAATTTTCCATAATATGGTCATATCATATCTAACTAAACAAACAACAAAGGCTGGAGTTTGGTAGGTCTTTCTTATACTAAAAACCATTCTGAAAAATCGTGCTAGGGCTTATTTTAGGGATAGGGCTTATACTTAAAGCATCCTGAAAAATCGAACTAGGGTTTATGGGGGTAGGTCTTAAATATTTTCGGGGAAACATGTCTAGCTGGTTCCATCGTGATTTTAAATTTGAGTACTATTTACTAATGAGACCACCATCATAGAAAGGCCTTGAAAAACGAAATCTAATGGTACCTCAATGATGCCTGTATGTCAGTTCTAAGTGAAGATATTCACATTTTTGTGAAGATAGTTCCGTATAAAATTATCATATGTTTGCCATCTTTTTCGAACTCTTCAGTGTGGCCCGTATTATCTTCCCTGCCAGTCAGGTGATTATCTAAAACGGGTCATAGACCAATTTTGAAAACTGACTACAAATATATGTTCCGTCATGTTAAATGATAAATAAATAGTAAAAGTATACAAATAAATTATTAATAATCTTTAAACGTGTATTCTCTTTAACTTTAGTAGTTCAAATTGCAGGATGTTAGTCGATTCCGATCAATATTCACATCGGCCGCCATCTTTGCTTTCCATGAACAAAGACAAAATATGTGAGCGGAAATAATGTTTTTCTACCACCATAATTGACCATAATCAATGAAACTTTCCACACAAATGTAAAAATGGGTGCAGAATTCGAATATACATCTAAGAATATTGTACAATTAAATACACAAGCTTTAAAATATAAAATTATTTACTTTACGGCAAATAATTAAATGTATTAAAAAGCTATGATAATTTCAACCAATCGCTGTGCACAAAATATTAGACTGACCTTTCCTGGAAAACCCCAGATGAGGTCTGTTATTGTCACGTGATATTTGAATGAATGAATGACGTGGGAAGCATGAATGGTCTTTACAGCAGCCATTTTTGACGACTCAGTGGAAAAGTCCGGGATGACGCAGTACATAACTTCCGGTTCAATTTCGGGTCACGGCACGATCGAAAACCCTAATACTAGCCATGTCAAATCAGATTTTCAAATTGAGTATTTACTAATGCGACCACAACAGATAGATTGGCCTTGAAAAGCCAAATCTAATGGACCTCAGTGATGCCTGTATGTCAATTCTAAGTGAAGATATTCACATTTTTGTGAAGGTGTTTCCGTATAAAATATATGATTGCCACGACTTTGAAACTCTTCAATGTGGCCCATGCCTCCAAGCGCGCCATTGTCTCAAGCGGGTCATGCACTGATATGAAAACTGACCTCAAATATATGTTCCGTCATGTTAAATGATAAAAAGATAGTAAATGTATACAAATAAATTATTAATAATCTTTAAACTTGTATTCTCTATAACTTTCATAGTTCAAATTGCCCGTTTTGAGCCTGTATGATCGATAATTTGTGTTGGCCGCCATCTTGGCTTTCCATTCACAAAGGCGAAAAATGTGAGGAGAAATAATTTTTTTTACCCCCATAATTGACCTTAATCGATGAAACTTTCCACAAAAATGTAAAAATGGATGCAGAATTAGAATATACATCTAAAAATATTGTTTAATATAAATACTCAAGCTAAAAATAATAAAATTACTTCATCATCATCATCATCAAGTGCTGTGCCGGCTGGCATAGGCGTTCATGGCTCTCCACAGATCTCGGTCTTTGGTTTTCTGGATCAACTCTGCTGCTGATATTCCTCCATGCCACCGTCTCAATCCATCCAGCATCATTTCTCTTGGTCTGCCTCTGCCTCTCTTCCCCTCGATTTTTCCAGTTGTTACGATGTTCTCCAATGCCTCTCTTCTCATCACGTGACCGAAGAAAGATGTTTGTCTCTGTCTTATTGTTGTATATAATGTTCTAGTTTCATTAGCCTGTTTCAGGCAGTCGTCGTTAGTTACTCTGGCAGTCCAAGGAATTCGCAACATTCGTCTCAGGAACCACATCTCTGTTGCTTCTAATTTCTTCTTAATTTGTTCATTTACATTCCAAGATTCACTGCCATACAGCAAAACTGGCTCTACATAGCATTTCAGCACTCTCTTTCTTACATTCAGTGACAGTGACTTATTGCATAAGATACTCTTCATTTTCTGAAATGCAGCTTTTGCCTGCCCTATTCTGCTCCTAATCTCTGTTGTACATCTTCCATCTGATGTTATAAATGCCCCTAGGTATCTACAATTATCCACTTGGTTAAGGATTTTTCCTTCTATTTCTATGTCACATTTTGGTGTCATGAAGTCTTGGGAAGATAATGTGGTGGTTTCCCCTTGCCTTCCACATCCACATGGTGGTCTTTTTACCTCTGCCTCTTACTTTACGGCAAATAATATAAAAGCCATGATAATTTCAACCAATCGCTGTGCACGGAATGTTAGACTGTTATTGTCACGTGATATTTGAATGAATGAATGATGTAGGAAGCATGAATGGTCTTTACAGCAGCCATTTTTGGAGACGCAATGGATAAGTCAGCGGTGGCGCGGTACATAACTTTCGGTTTCATTTCGGGTTACGGTACGATCGAAAACCCTAGTAATGCTAACTAGCATATATCTCCGGTCTCCGTAACGAAGGACTTATGGATGCGATTCGTAATCATGTATACCCAGGTTCGAATCACAGTGGTGCTGGTTTTTTCGATAAAGGTATAGGTGCCGATCATTCAGAAAGAAATGGCAAACTACTGAATGTAAACTTGCCCAGGAATCACGAACAGCCAAAATGCTGGGGTTGACTGCTACGCCCTGTTAAGCATATATAGACAATATTTAAAAATTGGGTTTCTTCTTATGAAACCATGACAGTTGGAAATAGCTTGACAAGACGAATCCAACAGTATCCAAATGAAGACTGTATGTTAATTCTAAGCAGAGATATTAATATAATATTTTTGTATCATGATCTACAATCAGGAAGTGCAAAGGAATCTGAGTAAATCAGGCGGTTCTGATCGCGGCCCAATAAATTGGGAGCTGAGAAAGTCTGCCTTCTATTACTGTGGCTTGTTTATTTTTAAACGGACAACATAGTACCATATATCATTGCGTCCGGGGTGACAAGGCCTAACTTGACGTGTTATCTATTTTTCAATACAATGTTCCGTGACCTAATTACCAATTAAAAATGGCTGCCAATTGTTTATTATTCATTAAAAGTCTGTTGCATTGCTAATGAATCTGGCATTTTATTGTGCGTGTTTGTAAAAGGAAAATAAAGGTCACATTCATGTTTTGATAGGATGTGCCGTGACCTAATTAACAATTAAAAATAGCTGCCCATTTATATTTATTAAATGTCATGTGAAATGTTCGTTGGAAGTCAAAGAAGAATTTATGAAAATGTTCTCACAGTCTTGATGTGCCCACTGAATTGTGACAGCTTTCTTTTGTTGATTAAATATCATGCATTAATGTAAGTAAATAAGTTTGTATAAATTAAGCAGTCACTTTCGCTAATAATTGATTTCTAATTCTGCTCTATAATTACACTATTCTGTATCTAAAAGTGAACAATTAATAATTAAATACTAACTTTAAAAAAAACCATAACTTGTTTCACAGTATGTTACGTGAATGTAAATAAGTACGTACTGCTGCGCTGCTAAAAATAAAAAAAAAAGTACTCCTTACCACTTAACAGGTTTATATAGACAGGTCTGAAAACTGGCTTTCAAAATTATTTTCAGTCAAATGCTGAAAAATTATATAAGTACACAGATAAATTACTGCTACAAATGAAACTTGTATTCTGTTTAATTTTAGTAGTTAAATTGCCAGTTCTGATTATGAATAAATATAGGTCCACTGTAGTAATTAGTATGGTCTGGGTGCCGCCATTTTGAATTTTGAGTTATGATTGTGCTATCTCTTTTTCATGGCAATTACACACAATTAAAGGAGATTCATGTTGAAACTCTTCAAGTACATGTAAAGATGAACACCTATTTCAAAAATGCATTAAATAGTAACGAGTGACAACAAGAAACAGGAGTTACAAACAAAATTAGCTAACCGTTTGCCGTAAAATGTAAATAACTTCAAGAGAAGACAGTTCTAAGTGACAAATGCTTGCAGCCTAGCAGACGGAACACTTCTGAATTTATTAGAGTTGTTTCCCGCTATGTGTGACACTTTGTTTTCAAACATGAGGTCAGAAGCAGGCGTGGATACAGACCGGACGTCACTGGATGGTCATGAAAATTTTCCGTGAAAAACCCTTCCACAGATCCCATTCCAATACTCAAAAAGGCAGACAACTGACATTGCTACTAAAATACGCCCTGGTTAAGATCATCAGCTAGAATGAGAGACTTGTTGCCGAATGGCCAGTCGGAGTACAGACGCCACTGGTGCGCACTTGATAATGAACGGATGTGGTTCACAATTCAATGCGCCACTCGTGTGAAATAAAGTTACCAGTGCACTACGAGCAGGCTACGTGGATAAGAAATGCTCATTTAAGGAAAGCTTTATTGCTGAACATGAGAGACTGGGACCAGTGGTTCTATAGGAAATGGGAGTTGCAATAAATTCAAGCTGGAATGCGGGATTTGGAGAAGTTATGACACTGTTCCAGAAGAAGATGACATGACTGTATTTGATTAAATGTAGAATTTTGTACATGAATAAATGTAGATTTTTTTCTTATAAAAAAAAAAAAAAAAAAAAACAACATATATATATATATATATATATATATATATATATATATATATATATATATATATATATATATATATATATATATTTATAAAACAAAGTGTATGTATGTAAATATGTGTGTATGTATATATGTATGTATGTAAATATGTATGTCCTTTATTTGTTCGCGAACGGCCCATCCGATTGAGATGAAATTTTCTACACGCCTTCCTTTCATTCCAGAGCTGTCAATTGTCATAGTTTTTTTTTCTTCTTCCTCCTCCTCCCTCCTCCCCCTCCCAAAATACGTACGTAAATATATGATGATGATGATGAAAGAATCCCCGAACCAAAACGCTAGGGAAAGGGAAGAAAATGACGTGACTACACAGAATCGTCACACGGCAATCATCATCATCAAGTGCCGTGCCGGCTGGCGTAGGCGTTCATGGCTCTCCGTAGATCTCAGTCTTTGGTTTTTTGGATCAACTCTGCTGCTGATATTCCTCCATGCCACGGCAATATCAATAACAATTCATCTTTTTATGTGTAAGGAAGTTATCTACAGTCGTGTAGAAGGGAAGAACTAGACGAGTATGAATTCGGAATGGCGAACTCTCTCCCCCTCTCTTCTCCTCCCTCTACCTCCTCCCTCCACCCTTCTCCTCTTCCTCCTCCCTCTCATCCCTCTCCCTCCTACCTCCTCCTTCTCCCTCTTCCTCTCCCCTCCTCCTCCATCCTCCTCCCTCCTACTCCCTCCGCCTCCTCCCCCTCCTCCCTCTTCTTCCCTCCTCCTCCCTCTCCCTCCTCATCCCTCCTCCTCCTGCCTCCCTCCTCCTCCTCCTGCCTCCTTCTCCCTCATCATCCTCCCTCCTCCTTCTCCCTTCTTCTCCCTCTTCCCTCTTCCTCCTCCTACCTCCTCCCTCCTCCTCCTCCCTTCTCCTCCTCTTCCTCCTCCCTTTCCTTCCTCCTCCTCCTCCCTCTACCTCCTCTTCCCCTACCTCTTTCCTCCTCCCTCCTCCTCCCCTTCCACCTCTCTTTCCTTCCTCCCCTCCTCATTCTCCCTCCTTCCTCTCCCTCCTTCCTCCTCTCCTTCCTTCTTCTCCTCCTCCTCCTCCTCCTTCCCTCTTCCCCCTCCTCCTCCTCCTCCTCCCTCTCCTCCTCCTCACTCCTCCTCCTCCCTCCTCCTCCTCCCTCTACCTCCTCCCTCCTCCTCCCTTCACATTCCTCCTTCTCCCTCCTCCCTCCTCCTCATCCCTCCTCCTCCCTCCTCCTCATCCCTCCTCTCCCTTCTCCTCCTCCCTCCTCCTCCTCCCTCTACCTCCTCCTCCCTTCACATTCCTCCTCCTCCCTCTTCCTCCTCCTCCCTCCTCCTCCTCATCCCTCCTTCTCCCTCCTCCTCCTTCTTCCTCCCTCCTCCTCCTCCTCCCCTCCTCCCCTCCTCCTTCCTCCTCCTCCCTCTCCTCCTCCTCACTCCTCCTCCTCACTCCTCCTCCTCCCTCCTCCTCCCTCTACCTCCTCCCTCCTCCTTCCTTCACATTCCTCCTCCTCCTCCCTCTTCCTCCTCCTCCCTCCTCCTCATCCCTCCTCCTCCCTCCTCCTCCTCCCTCCTCCTCATCATCCTCCTCCCTCCTCCTCCTTCTTCCGCCCTCCTCCTCCCTCCTCCCCCTCCTCCTTCCTCCTCCTCCCTCTCCGCCTCCTCCCTCCTCCTCCTCCTCCTCCTCCTCCTCCTCCCTCCTCCTCCTCCCTCCTCCTCCTTCCTCCTCCTCCCTCCTCCTCCCTCTAAATCCTCCTCCTCCCTCCTCCTCCCTCTACCTCCTCCCCCCTCCTCCCTTCACATTCCTCCTCCTCCCTCTTCCTCCTCCTCCCTCCTCCTCTCTCTGCCTCCCTCCCCCTCCTCCTCCCTCTACCTCCTCCCTCCTCCTCCCTTCACATTCCTCCTCCTCCCTCCTCCTCCTCCCTCCTCCTCTTCCCCTCCTCCTCTTCCCTCCTCCTCTCCCTCCTCCTTCTCCCCTTCTTCTCCTCCTCCTTCTCCCTCCTCCTTCTCCCTCTTCCTTCTCCTCCTTCTCCCTCCTCCTTCTCCCTCTTCCTCCTCCCTCTTTCTTCTCCCTCCGCCTCCTCCCTCCTCCTACTCTCTCCTCCTCCCTCCTCCTCCCTCTCCCTCCTCCTCCCTATCCTCCTCCTGCTCCCTTCTCCTCCTGCGTTCTCCTCCTCCCTCCTTCTCCCTCCTCCTCCCTCTTCCTCCTCCCTCCTCCTCGCCTCCTCCTCCACCCTACTCCTCCCTCCTCCTCCCTCCTCCTCCCTCTACCTCCTCCCCCCTCCTCCCTTCACATTCCTCCTCCTCCCTCTTCCTCCTCCTCCCTCCTCCTCTCTCCGCCTCCCTCCTCCTCCTCCTCCCTCTACCTCCTCCCTCCTCCTCCCTTCACATTCCTCCTCCTCCCTCCTCCTCATCCCCTCCTCCCCCTCCTTCTCCTCCTCCCCCTCCTTCTCCTCCTCCTCCCTCCTCCTTCTCCCTCTTCCTCCTCCCTCTTCCTTCTCCCTCCGCCTCCTCCCTCCTCCTACTCTCTCCTCCTCCTCCCTCCTCCTCCCTCTCCTCCTCCTGCTCCCTTCTCCTCCTGCGTTCTCCTTCTCCCTCCTCCTCCTCCTCCCTCTTCCTCCTCCCTCCTCCTCGCCTCCTCCTCCACACTACTCCTCCCTCCTCCTCCTAATCCCTCCTCCTCCCTCCTATTCCTCCCTACTCCTCCTGTCTCCTCCCTCCTCCTCCCTCCTCTTCCCTCCTCCACCTCCCTCTTCCTCCTCCCTCCTCCATTTACCCAAGACAGACAGACAGTCAGACAGATAGTCGGGAACGGGATCTTATATGACTACTTATATAATTTAAAGTAGATGCTCTCCACCATGGGCTGGGCCGGGTCAGACAGACAGACAGATAGATAGATAGACAGACAGACAGACAGACAGACAGACAGACAGACAGACAGACAGACAGACAGACAGACAGACAGTCGGGAACAGGAACTTATATGACTACTTATATGAATTAAATGAGATTCTCCCCACCAGGAGTTGGGCGATGCCGGGCCGGGTCAGACAGACAGACAGATAGATAGTCGGAACGGGAACTTATATGACTACTTATATGAATTAAATGAGATGCTCCCCACCAGGGTCTGGGCGAAGCCGGGCCGGGTCAGCTAGTATATATATATATATGACATCCCCAAAAATAAGCCCTAGTGTATTTTTTAAGCTAAAATGTTTATAAGACCCGGTCTTATTTTCGGGGAAACATGGTAGTATTATATTATTCTGTAATTATCATATTATGTCCTAATTAGAGCTATAAGACCTAGTTGATGTTTGGTCATTAGTTGATGTTTGGTAATACTTTGAATAATGCTAGTTGATGTTTGGGTATTAGTTGATGTTTGGCCATTAATTGATGTTTGGTTATACTGTTAGTTAGTTAGTTAGTCGACAGATCATCCTCGTTGCACATCGGACCATTCAGTCCATAAGTGCTCGGATCCCCTCCTCAGCAAATCCCGCAGCGTGTAGCGGCTAACGACGCCAGTTCTGTGTTGGTTTATCAATCTTCTTTGGCTTCCTGCGTAGTGTTCTTGTTTCGCCACCCCTCTTTTAATTTGCTGCTCTCGCAGTCTGGCCATTGTTGTAGATTCACAGTCATCACTTGGTTCTTGCAAAAGTCTCACTTCTCGTAGAGCATTCAGAATGTCAGCCTGGTCCATGGCGCGTCCGCCCTCCACAGTAGCCTCCCCTGCGAGCTTGTCAGCCCGCTCATTTCCTTGTACTCCCGCATGACCTGGCACGAAGATGTACTAATCTTTGCCAGCCGAGACCGCTCCAGAAGCAGCAACCATTCTCTTCGGATCGACCCCTCCTCTATCCTCTTGATCATGTTCATTGAGTCGCTAAGGAAACAAGCCCTAGTGAATGTCTGTGTCTCGAGCCATGTTATTGCTTTACTTACTGCCATGACTTCCATGGTCAGGCTACTTGTGGTTTCAGTGAAAGCACCAGAGTCCTCCTTCACAATTCTCCCTCCGGCCCGAGCTGTAAAGGCCCATGAGCTTCTCAGATGTCGGACGACCGACCCATCTGTGTAGATGACCGCGTCACTGTCTAGCGAATTCTCAAAAATCAACGCTTGTACTTCAGCCTCCACAGCAGCCGGATTTTCTTGTCTGCATTTTCTATCTAGTTGGATGCAAACTGAAAAGGATGTGCAGAAGTCTGTTGGCACTTGCACCCACTCCTCGCCAGGTTCTAAGTCCTCAAGTGAACACACCTGTTGAAGAATGTCTTCGGCTTGACCCATCCACGACCGTCCTCTTTTTAACCTGCTGCCCTTCACCTTCCTAATTTCACTATGCAGTGGATGCTGTGTGTTTGCGTTAATTCTGAGGTAGGCGCGTGCCCTGCAAACTTGCATTCTCTCTTCAATGGTTGGAAAATCAAGAAGGTAGCGCATCGCCCTGCATGCTGTATCTCTTGTACATCCAAGAATAATGCGCATAGCTTCATTCTGTATCCTTTCCATCCTTTCTATCTGCTTATGGCTGAGAGTCAGGATTGCCATTGCATACTCCAAAACAGACATGACCAGCCCCTCGTACAGAAGACATAGATGGCGCTGCTCACAGTTTGCTGCCGCCATCACCCGCATCGCTGCCAAGCCCCGCTTGGCCTTTGTTATCACCTGGTCTATGTGCACATTATAAGCAAGGCTTCGATCAAACCGTATCCCCAGGTAATTCATTGCCTGCGTTCTTTCCACCGTCTCTGAACACAGCATTACAGTTGGTGTTGGATTGTTGACAATATGATTATTCAACGAGAACCAAGTCACTGTTGCCTTTGTTGGGTTGACCATTGCCCCAGCTTCATCACACCAAGTACTTATGCGATTGAGTTCGGTTTGTAGTTCCACAGCAACCTCCTCTCTATCCTTACCCTGACGATACACTAAAACATCATCGGCATATGACAATGTCCTGCCAGGTCCAGTGATCTGCTCACTGGTGATTCTCACTGTGTAGGCGTTGAACAGTACCGGAGATAATGGTGATCCCTGTGGTAGGCCAGGATATATTGTTGTTGGTTCCGAAGTCCAACTGCCAAATCTAAAAACTACTTTCCGTTGGAAGAGGGCTGCAGCGATCCAACTAAAGGAGGAATGGACTTACGTTTAGTTCAAGAAGCTGAAACATTAAAAAATCCAGTGGTACTCTGTTGTATGCGTCCTCAAGATCAATCGCTGCAGCAACAGTTTCAGTGCCTGAGTGGAAACCTTCATAGACATCATGGGCAAAGACTGCTGCATTGGTCCAGGTTTCTCTTTTTGGACGGTACCCACCCAGGGTAGGTGGGAAAACACCTTGCCTCTCTAGTTGGCTTGATATTTTCCTGGCAATTACCTTCTCCAGCAGCTTGCCTACTGTATTCTGCATGGTTATAATTCAATATCCCTGAATTTTTTTGTGGTCTTTGTCAGGCTTCGGCAAGGGAATCAGATAGCTATGTAACCATTCCTCCTTGATGCTAGCACTCCCTATACTGTTGTTGTACATGTCTGCTAGTTTCTCTAGCTCATTGTCGGTACACCTATTTATGTCGTCGTATCTTATGCCATCAGGACCTGGAGCACTGTTTTTTGATCGTCGAAGCACAGCCTTGATTTCTTTCACTATCACTGTGTCTTCATCCGAAGTGTTCTGGGCCTTGCATCTGTCTGAGGTGACCTCCTTGGCCAGATTCCGGCCTCCCATGTCTGTCTGGTTGCTCTGCTCAAGGTAGCGTTCAAAGAGGGCTTTGCCCTTGTCCTCATCAGTCCTCTGCCAGATGAGGTCAGCACCTTGGAAGTCAGAAATGCTCTTATTCTTGACTACCCCACTCATGCTTTTATGTAGTCGCCAGAACAATTTCAGTGACTTGTCTGTGCTTACTCTTTGACACACCTCTGCCCATTTTTCGCTTTTAACCACCTTGACCACAACACCTCAGGTACGTGCATGCGTGCGTGTGAGAGAGAGAGAGAGAGAGAGAGAGAGAGAGAGAGAGAGAGAGAGAGAGAGAGAGAGAGAGAGAGAGAGAGAGAGATAACACCATAAATGAAGGTTAATGTGTGTGTGTGTGTGTGTGT
>JACEFZ010020381.1:235000-270000 GCA_014155875.1 Cepaea nemoralis
GTGTGTGTGTGTGTGTGTTGTGTGTGTGTGTGTGTGTGTGTGTGTGTGTGTGTGTGTGTTGTGTGTGTGTGTGTGTGTGTGTGTGTGTTGTGTGTGTGTGTGTGTGGTGTGTGTGTGTGTGTGTGTGTGTGTGTGTGTGTGTGTGTGTGTGTGTGTGTGTGTGTGTGTGTGTGTGTGTGTGTGTGTGTGTGTGTGTGTGTGTGTGTGTGTGTGTGTGTGTCAGATGGTACCATACATGAAGATAAATGTGTGTGTGGCAGCACCATATATGAAATTACATTTATGTGTAAGAGAAAGTGTGTGTTTAATAGCACCTGATATAAAGATGTGTGTGTGTGTGTGTAATAGCATTGTGTATGAAAATAATTAAGTGTGTGAGCACCATGACTGAAGGTAAATATGTGTGTATTTGTGTATGTGTGGGTGATAACACTATTTCCTAAGGTAAATATGTGTGTATTTGTGTATATGTGAGTGATAACACTATTTCCTAAGGTAAATATGTGTGTATTTGTGTATGTGTGGGTGATAATACTATTTCCTAAGGTAAATATGTGTGTATTTGTGTATATGTGAGTGATAACACTATTTCCTAAGGTAAATATGTGTGTATTTGTGTATGTGTAAGTGATAACACTATTTCCTAAGGTAAATATGTGTGTATTTGTGTATATATGAGTGATAACACTATTTCCTAAGGTAAATATGTGTGTATTTGTGTATGTGTGGGTGATAACACTATTTCCGAATGTAAATATGTGTGTATTTGTGTATGTATAAGTCAAGTCTTAGTCAGATATGGCTGAGCTACCATATGACAGTAGACGGTACTACCTGCTTTCAGTTAGCACTGAATTTTGCGCGGCGCTTACCAAACCCGACACCCCACATTGTGCCAACGGCTTCGGGTGGAAGAGCGCAATTGGGAGGGTACAAGTCTTATCCTGGTGCGACGAAATGCAACCTAAAGACAAAATGTCATGGCAGGGCAGACCAGGCCCTAAGCCTTGGTGGGCAGCTGGTCAAGGATTGAAGCTCCGACAGGCAGACAGTTAGTGCATTGCTTTGCTGATCCAGCAGCTTCTGCAGCTTGTCTTGTTCCAGATGTATAGGTGTTACCTTTCCTCTGGAGTTAACTAGGCAGGCCGAGAGAGGGATCATGTTGCATGAGCAACACATGATCTCTATATTTTAGCCCAGGCTTTGTGCTATGGAGAGGCAATAACTCCATCGCTGGTCTTAACCGATCTCGGAATCAAAGCGAGAGGCAACTGTTACTGGTTATAAGTCCCTGTCAGTTGGCGTAGACATGGGGCACCACGCGTTGCCTCTGACAGTGGGAAACACTACAGGTGTCATTGATCAGCTACTGCCTGCCTCAAGCTGGGCAGCCCCCGGCCAATTGGGTGCTGATCCATCACAGCCTGCCTGCTTCAATGGGTGCTTGGGGCTAGGACAAAATCTGAATTGCAGGCTGTAAAACCAATGCACCAGGTACTAATAAAAAGAAAAATAGAAACCTCAAGCTACGGCTTGCAACCTAGGAACGTGAGAACCATGTGTCCAGGATTTTCCACTGACTTGACCAATATTGACAATGTGAGAAAAACAGCTGTGATTGATGCCGAACTCAATCGTCTTAACACTGATATTGCTGGCCTGCAGGAGACTCGCCTCGCTGAGGAAGGGTCACTCAGGGAAAACAATTACACCATTTTTTGAAGGGTAGAGGGCAGGCAGAAAAAAGGCAACACAGAGTGGGCTTTGCAGTGAAGAATTCGCTACTGGGAATGATTGAAATTCCAACTGGAGGTAATGAAAGACTATTATCCCTGCGCTTGGCAACCTTTTCTGGTTTTGCCACTATTATTACTGCATATGCACCAACACTCGCTCTGATGATGTGAAGGATTCGTTCTATGAGGAGTTAGACTCTGTGATCAAGACAGTTCCAAAATCCGATTACATTTATATGTTCGGTGATTTCAATGCTCATGTGGGCAAGGACTCGAGTTCATGGCCAGTGTGCCTTGGAAAATACATCGGTTGCATGAATGAAAATGGGCAAAGGCTGCTGGAGCATTGCACCAGAAATGACCTATGTATTACAAACTCCTTTTTTTAAAACAAAAGACCTGCGTAAGGTCACATGGAAACATCCAAGATCCGGCCATTGGCATCAGCTGGACTTCATCATCACATTGAGACAACATCTGAATCATACATCATTAACTCGAAGTTACCACAGTGCTGATTGTGATACGGATCATTCTTTGGTTGTTGCAAGGGTTAGACTGAGACCAAAGAGAATCTAAACAGCTAAACATAAATCTAGCCCCAGGATTAATATTATTAACACTCACGATCCTGAAAAGTGCTTTGAGTTTCAACAGCAACTTAAAGACGCTTTCACTGATACATCAGAAAATTGTACAGTAAGTGAAAAGTTGGGTAAACTTAAAGAAACCCTTTATAAAAGTGCGATGGGTGTTAACGGCAATGTGGATCATAAGAGGCAGGACTGGTTTGCGGCAAACAGCCAGACTCTGCAGCCCTTGATTGATAAAAGGAAGATAGCTCTCTTAAGAAACAAGGAAAGAACAACGCATAACACTCCCAATTAGCTGAAGCAAGCTAGGAAGGGTGTTCAAAAGGCTGCCAGGCAGTGTGCAAATGACTATTGGATCACGTTATGTGAGTCCATTCAAAACGCAAGTGTAAGGGGAAACATCAGAAGCATGTATGAAGGGTTCAAGAAAGCCTGTGATCCAATGATCAAAAGAAGTGCACCACTGATAACCTTGACTGGAGATAGGGTAGATAAGGTAAATGTGTGTATATTTGCTTATATGTGAGTGATAACACTATTTCTTAGGGTAGATATGTGTGTATTTGTGTATGTGTTGGTGATAACACTATTTCCTAAGGTAAATGTGTGTGTGTGTATTTGCGTATGTGTGGGTGATAACACTATGTCCTAAGGGAAAATTGTGTGTATGTGTGGGTGATAACATTATGTCCTAAGGGAAATTTGTGTATGTATGGGTGATAACACTATGTCCTAAGGGAAATTTGTGTATGTGTGGGTGATAACACTATTTCCTAAGGGAAATTTGTGTGTATTTGTGTATGTGTGGGTGATAACACTATTTCTTAAGGTAAATATGTGTGTATTTGTGCATGTGTGGGTGATAACACTATTTCCTAAGGGAAATTTGAGTGTATTTGTGCATGTGTGGGTGACAACACTATTTATTGAGGGAAATCTGTGTGTATTTGTGTATGTGTGTGTGATAACACTATTTCCTGAGGGAAATTTGTGTGTATTTGTGTATCTGTGTGTGATAACACTATTGTCAACATCTTCGCTTCGCTCACAGGCACTCAGCTTCTTCATACACACTCAAAGAAAACATATGGTAATTTTCCATCATTTATTTCCAGGCGAGCCTGATATCATCACACAATAAATACAGGCGGTAATTTTCATACGAACATACACATGCCGCCTTTCATAATCTAATCGCACACGATAGTTTCACACTTCAATACTCGCTGTACTCAAAACTAGTACTCTCGCAATCATTAAGCATTTGCTCAAAAGAAACACGTCCTCTCTGAAACTGTCCCCAAGTCCCGTCTGACGATCCTCAGCTCAACCGCTGGGCTAGTTGCACTAGACCCCGTACCGTTTTGTGAACCCCGTGCTATCCCAACAGTCCTATGTCCTAAGGTAAATCTGTCAGGCTGTCTGTGTTGGTGAGTGGTTTGATGTGCTATTCTATAAATTATGGATTCCACATGGGCTCGCAAAAAGTTCTTGCATGACTTCCATGCAAAATTGAAGAAGATTAAGTATGATAGGAGTATTTTTAGTGAAGTTGAAAGTTTAAAATGTTAAATGAGGATGGTTTTAGCAAACTTTTCTTTCATTTCATTTAGTGCAAGCATCAGCGACTGTTACCATGACAACTCCTGCTGTTGGGGCTTCCATGCAGCTGAAGGTGGTGCGTGCATGTGATGCTGTAGTCACACTCACCTGGACAACATCAGACTCCAGCGATATTCCATCCTTACCATGTGACCTGACATATTACCTCACAGATAACAAGAGTGCCGAGATCGTGGACATCTGGTATCACTCCCACCCTCATTCCATCAGACTGTTTAATCTCACTCAGGGACAGAGTTACACAGCGTTCATCGCATGTGGAGCTGTCATGATGACAAACAAGGTGTCATTTATGCCAGGTAGGTTTTCTTTCATAAGTACACATGAAAGTTTGCTTCACTGGGGCATACTCACACAGATCATACAAGACACAGACCTACACACTCACACAGATCATACATGTCACAGATCTACACACTTACACAGATCATACATGTCACAGATCTTCATACTCACACAGATCATACACGTCACAGACCTACACACTCACACAGATCATACATGTCACAGATCTACACACTCGCACAGATCATACACATCACAGACCTTTACAAGTCACAGATCTACACACTTAACACAGATCATACACATCACAGACCTACACACTTACACAGTTCATACATGTCACAGATCTACACACTTACACAGATCTTACATGTCACAGATCTACACACTTACACAGTTCTTACATGTCACAGATCTACACACACAGATCATACATGTCACAGATCTACACACTTGCACAGTTCTTACATGTCACAGATCTACACACTTGCACAGTTCTTACATGTCACAGATCTACACACTTACACAGTTCATACATGTCACAGATCTACACACTTACACAGATCTTACATGTCACAGATCTACACACTTACACAGTTCTTACATGTCACAGGTCTACACACACAGATCATACATGTCACAGATCTACACACACAGATCATACATGTCACAGATCTACACACACAGATCATACATGTCACAGATCTACACACTTACACAGATCTTACATGTCACAGATCTACACACTTACACAGTTCTTACATGTCACAGATCTACACACACAGATCATACATGTCACAGATCTACACACACAGATCATACATGTCACAGATCTACACACACAGATCATACATGTCACAGATCTACACACTTAGATCTTACATGTCACAGATCTACACACTTACACAGTTCTTACATGTCACAGATCTACACACACAGATCATACATGTCACAGATCTACACACACAAGATCATACATGTCACAGATCTACACACACAGATCATACATAACACAGATCTACACACACAGATCATACATGTCACAGATCTACACACACAGTTCATACATGTCACAGATCTACACACACAGTTCATACATGTCACAGATCTACACACACAGTTCATACATGTCACAGATCTACACACTCACACAGATCATACATGTCTCAGATCTACACACTCACACAGATCATACATATCACAGAACGCAGTTCATACACGTCACATACCTACACACTCACACAGATCATACACGTCACAGGCCTACACACTCATACAGTTGATACACATCACAGATCTTCATACTCACACAGATCATACACGTCACAGACTTACACACTCACACAGATCATACACGTCACAGACCTACACACTCATACAGTTGATACACATGACAGACCTACACACTCACACAGTTCATACACATCACAGACCTACACAATCACACAGTTCATACACATCACAGACCTACACTCTCACACAGTTCATACACATCACAGACCTACACTTACACAGATCATACACATCATAAATCTACACACTCACACAGATCATACACATCACAGACCTACACACTCACACAGTTGATACACATCACAGACCTACACACTCACACAGTTCATACACATCACAGACCTACACTCTCACACAGATCATACACGTCACAGACCTACACACTCACACAAATCATACACGTCACAAACCTACTCACTCACACAGTTCATACACTTCACAGACCTACACACTCGCACAGATCATACACGTCACATACCTACACACTCACACAGATCATACACGTCACAGGCCTACACACTCACACAGATAATACACATCACAGATCTTCATACTCACACAGATCATACATGTCACAGACTTACACACTCACACAGATCATACATGTCACAGACCTACACACTCACACAGATCATACACATCACAGACCTACACACACAGATCATACATGTCACAGACCTACACACTCACACAGATCATACAAGTCACAGACCTACACACTCACACAGATCATACACATCACAGACCTACACACACAGATCATACACATCACAGACCTACACACACAGATCATACACATCACAGACCTATACACTCAGATTATACAAGCAAGTCACAGACCTACACACTCACACAGATCATACAAGCAAGTCGCAGACCTACACTCTCACACAGATCATACAAGTCACAGACCTACACCCTCACACAGATCATACAAGTCACAGACCTACACACTCACACAGATCATACACATCACAGACCTACACACTCATACAAATCATACTAGTCATATAGCTACAATCTCCACATTGTCTGTCTGTCATACAAAATGTTGTATTAGTGAAACCACAGCTTGTATTGTGTTGTATTAGTTAAACCACAGTCTGTAGAGTGATAGATTAGTTGAACCAGAATCTGTAGAAAGTTGTATTACTTAAACCACAGCCTGTAGAGTGATGTATTACCTAAACCACAGCCTGTAGAGTGATGTATTACCTAAACCACAGCGTGTAGAGTGATGTATTACCTAAACCACAGCCTGTAGAGTGATGTATTAGTTATACCACATCCTGTAGAGTGATGTATTACCTAAACCACAGCCTGTAGAGTGATGTATTAGTAAAACCACAGCCTGTAGAATGTTGTATTAGTGAAACCACAGCCTGTAGAGTGATGTATTAGTGAAACCACAGCCTGTAGAGTGATGTATTAGTGAAACCACAGCCTGTAGAGTGATGTATTAGTAAAACGACAGCCTGTAGAGTGATGTATTAGTGAAACCACAGCCTGTAGAATGTTGTATTAGTAAAACCACAGCCTGTAGATTGTTGTATTAGTGAAACCACAGCCTGTAGAGTGATGTATTAGTGAAACCACAGTATCACGATGTTCTTTATGATAAGTTCAATGTTCTTGATGATCTTTGCGTGATATTGGTCGTTGTCTAGGTAACGATACTCCTGGAGTGTCAATTGAGCTACCTAACTGTCTTTCAATATAACTCACCCCCGCAGTGCACATTCACCAGTCATTAAACAAGATTCAGTTGTTGCACATAATCCTTTATTACAGAAATAACACAGACTCACGGAACATATGTATATATCCAGAAAACAAGATATAATCCATTGAATATCCATATCCTCCTCACAACATTAACACGCACACATCAATGCCTTCTCACGGCCTGCTGAATATCAAATCCACAAGACATTTAGTCCAGCTACTATCCACGGCTGGATCTCCCACAATACGACCCACACACTGGGTCGGAGCCACTGCTCAACTATGCAACCCACTCTGGGTTTTAGGCCTGCCTTCACAGCTCGGAGAATCACACCACCCAGTTCTCCGTGGACTACCGACTCATTCGGTATCTGAAACTCCACTCTCTTAAACGACCTGACCCGCAGTCGGTCTCTTCTCTCACTGACCTTCCAGTCTGCTCACTTCACACAACACTCAACTGTCTTTCGCCCCATCCACCCTAGGGGTATCCACTCACAACCGCCCCATTATTTCTCAGGGTTGATTGTTTTACTCGTAGCCAGGTCACTCACCTTACTGTCAGTGACCCAGGCATATGTCACACAGCCTTCGGTGTTACAAAAAGAAGAATATAACAATCTAGGTATAGTCAGGTTGCAAGAAGAGAGGCGCTGGAAAACATCGTGATGACCAGAACAGTCAGAGATAGAAGAGCCTGGGCCAGACTGAAGGATATGATGCTGGATGGACTGGTGTTGTGGCATGGAGGGATATCATCAGTGGAACTGATCCAGACCATCAGGGACTGAGATCTGTGGAGAAACTGGCCCAGTTTGCAGGGCACATAATGAGGATACAAATAATGATGATTTTGTGTGTTCTGTTATTTGCAGCCAAATGTTGTGATGCCTCGTTCAACAAGGTTGCTGGTGAATGAATCTTGTTTTCTGTTTGCATCCAAACGTTGTGATGCCTTGTTCAACAAGGTTGCTGGTGAATGAATCTTGTTTTCTGTTTGCAGTCAAACGTTGTGAAGATCTGGATGCCCTAATAAACCAGACTACCGACAGCTCAGATGTTGACAGCAACCAGACGCCCTTATATTTGCATGCAAGCACATTTGATCTGATGGAGTGGCCAATAGCAGTGACCTTTGCTGTTCTGGGCATCATCATTGCAGCAGTTGTTGCATTTTACATGTGGAAAAAATATCAGCGCAGGCAGAGGATACTCAGAATATTCAGGTGAGCATGTGAGATAAGCAGAGGATACTCAGACTATTCAAGTGAGCATGTCAGATAGGCCGAGGATACTTGAGATTGTGATGTGTGTGTGTCAGATAGGCAAAGAGAACTTGGAGTTGTGATGTGTGTGTGTCAGATAGGCAAAGGGAACTTGGAGTTGTGATGTGTGTGTGTCAGATAGGAAAAGGGTACTTGGAGTTGTGATGTGTGTGTGTCAGATAGGCAAAGGGTACTTGGAATTGTGATGTGTGTTAGATAGGCAGAGGGTACTTGGAATTGTGACGTGTGTCAGATAAGCAGAGGGTATTTGTAGTTGTAATGTGATATGTGTCAGATAGGCAGAGGGTACTTGTAGTTGTAATGTGTGTGTGTCAGATAGGCAGAGGGTACTTGTAGTTGTAATGTGTGTGTGTCAGATAGGCAGAGGGTACTTGTAGTTGTAATGTGATGTGTGTCAGATAGGCAGAGGATACTTGTAGTTGTAATGTGATGTGTGTCAGATAGGCAGAGGATACTTGTAGTTGTAATGTGATGTGTGTCAGATAGGCAGAGGGTACTTGGAATTGTGATGTGTCAGATAGGCAGAGGGTACTTGTAGTTGTGATGTGATGTATGTCAGATAGGCAGAGGATACTTGTAGTTGTGATGTGATGTATGTCAGATAGGCAGAGGGTACTTGTAGTTGTGATGTGATGTGTGTCAGATAGGCAGAGGGTACTTGGAATTGTGATGTGTCAGATAGGCAGAGGGTACTTGTAGTTGTAATGTGATGTGTGTCAGATAGGCAGAGGGTACTTGGAATTGTGATGTGTCAGATAGGCAGAGGGTACTTGTAGTTGTGATGTGATGTGTGTCAGATAGGCAGAGGTACTTGGAATTGTGATGTGTCAGATAGGCAGAGGGTACTTGGAATTGTAATGTGATGTGTGTCAGATAGGCAGAGGGTACTTGGAATTGTGATGTGTCAGATAGGCAGAGGGTACTTGTAGTTGTGATGTGATGTGTGTCAGATAGGCAGAGGTACTTGGAATTGTGATGTGTGTCAGATAGGCAGAGGGTACTTGGAATTGTGATGTGTCAGATAGGCAGAGGGTACTTGGAATTGTGATGTGTGTTAGGCATAGGGTACTTGGAATTGTAATGTGTGTCAGATAGGCAGAGGGTACTTATAGTTGTAATGTGATGTGTGTCAGATAGGCAGAGGATACTTGTAGTTGTAATGTGATGTGTGTCAGATAGGCAGAGGATACTTGTAGTTGTAATGTGATGTGTGTCAGATAGGCAGAGGGTACTTGGAATTGTGATGTGTCAGATAGGCAGAGGGTACTTGTAGTTGTGATGTGATGTATGTCAGATAGGCAGAGGATACTTGTAGTTGTGATGTGATGTATGTCAGATAGGCAGAGGGTACTTGTAGTTGTGATGTGATGTGTGTCAGATAGGCAGAGGGTACTTGGAATTGTGATGTGTCAGATAGGCAGAGGGTACTTGTAGTTGTGATGTGATGTGTGTCAGATAGGCAGAGGGTACTTGGAATTGTGATGTGTCAGATAGGCAGAGGGTACTTGTAGTTGTGATGTGATGTGTGTCAGATAGGCAGAGGGTACTTGGAATTGTGATGTGTCAGATAGGCAGAGGGTACTTGTAGTTGTAATGTGATGTATGTCAGATAGGCAGAGGGTACTTGTAGTTGTGATGTGATGTGTGTCAGATAGGCAGAGGTACTTGGAATTGTGATGTGTGTCAGATAGGCAGAGGGTACTTGGAATTGTGATGTGTCAGATAGGCAGAGGGTACTTGGAATTGTGATGTGTCAGATAGGCAGAGGGTACTTGGAATTGTGATGTGTCAGATAGGCAGAGGGTACTTGGAATTGTGATGTGTCAGATAGACAGAGGGTACTTGGAATTGTGATGTGTGTTAGGCATAGGGGACTTGGAATTGTAACGTGTGTCAGATAGGCAGAGGGTACTTATAGTTGTAATGTGATGTGTGTCAGATAGGCAGAGGGTACTTGGAATTGTGATGTGTCAGATAGGCAGAGGGTACTTGTAGTTGTAATGTGATGTATGTCAGATAGGCAGAGGGTACTTGTAGTTGTGATGTGATGTGTGTCAGATAGGCAGAGGTACTTGTAGTTGTAATGTGATGTATGTCAGATAGGCAGAGGGTACTTGGAATTGTGATGTGTCAGATAGGCAGAGGGTACTTGTAGTTGTAATGTGTGTGTGTCAGATAGGCAGAGGGTACTTGTAGTTGTAATGTGATGTATGTCAGATAGGCAGAGGTACTTGTAGTTGTAATGTGATGTATGTCAGATAGGCAGAGGGTACTTGGAATTGTGATGTGTCAGATAGGCAGAGGGTACTTGTAGTTGTAATGTGTGTGTGTCAGATAGGCAGAGGGTACTTGTAGTTGTGATGTGATGTATGTCAGATAGGCAGAGGGTACTTGTAGTTGTGATGTGATGTATGTCAGATAGGCAGAGGATACTTGTAGTTGTAATGTGATGTATGTCAGATAGGCAGAGGGTACTTGTAGTTGTGATGTGATGTATGTCAGATAGGCAGAGGATACTTGTAGTTGTAATGTGATGTATGTCAGATAGGCAGAGGGTACTTGGAATTGTGATGTGTCAGATAGGCAGAGGGTACTTGTAGTTGTAATGTGGTGTGTGTCAGATAGGCAGAGGGTACTTGGAATTGTGATGTGTCAGATAGGCAGAGGGTACTTGTAGTTGTGATGTGATGTATGTCAGATAGGCAGAGAGTACTTGGAATTGTGATGTGTGTCAGATAGGCAGAGGGTACTTGGAATTGTGATGTGTCAGATAGGCAGAGGGTACTTGGAATTGTGATGTGTCAGATAGGCAGAGGGTACTTGGAATTGTGATGTGTCAGATAGGCAGAGGGTACTTATAGTTGTAATGTGATGTGTGTCAGATAGGCAGAGGGTACTTGGATTTGTGATGTGTCAGATAGGCAGAGGGTACTTGTAGTTGTAATGTGATGTGTGTCAGATAGGCAGAGGGTACTTGTAGTTGTAATGTGATGCGTGTCAGATAGGCAGAGGGTACTTGTAGTTGTAATGTGATGTGTGTCAGATAGGCAGAGGGTACTTGTAGTTGTAATGTGATGTGTGTCAGATAGGCAGAGGGTACTTGGAATTGTGATGTGTGTCAGATAGGCAGAGGGTACTTGTAGTTGTAATGTGTAGTGTGTCAGATAGGCAGAGGGTACTTGGAATTTTGACCTATGAGTTTGCTGATGTGAATATGTTGAACCATGAACCAACTGTTGTTTCATCTTTTTTGTCAATCTTCAATTTCAGACAAGGTCAGAACGACCCATTTCAAGCTCTGTACAGTCCCACACAAGATTTCTACAGCTTCTGATCTCATTCTCTACAGCCACACGCAGCAGTGCAGGACTCATTCAGTTTCATACAGGACTCCTACAGCTTCTGACCTCATTCTCTACAGCCACACGCAGCAGTGCAGGACTCATTCAGTCTCATACAGGACTCTTACAGCTTCTGATCTCATTCTCTACAGCCACATGTAGCAGTGCAGGACTCATTCAGTCTCATACAGGACTCGTACAGCTTCATAAATGACTCATAGTTCCACACAGGACCTTGTACAGTCCCATACAGGGGACATACAGTTCCACACAGGACCTTGTACAGTCCCATACAGGACACATACAACTTGATTAAATCTTGTAGTTGCATACTGCATATTACAATTTATGATCAGATTGTGTAGTCTTCATACAGTACATTACAATTTATGATCAAATCTTGTATAGTTATACATTACAATTTATCATCAAATCTTGGACAGTCTTATACAGGACATTACAATTTATGATCAAATCTTGTATAGTTATATACAGGGCATTACAATTCATGATCAAATCTTTGACAATCTTATACAGGACATTACAATTTATGATCAAATCTTTGACAATCTTATAAAGGACATTACAATTTATGATCAAATCTTGGACAGTCTTATATAGGACATTACCATTTGTGATCAATTCTTGTATAGTTATATACAGGACATTACCATTTATGATCAAATCTTGTATTGTTATATACAGGACATTACAATTTATGATCAAATTATGTATAGTCTTATACAGGACATTACAATTTATGATCAAATCTTGTATCGTTATATACAGGACATTACAATTTATGATCAAATCTTGTATTGTTATATACAGGACATTACAATTTATGATCAAATTATGTATAGTCTTATACAGGACATTACAATTTATGATCAAATCTTGTATCGTTATATACAGGACATTACAATTTATGATCAAATTATGTATAGTCTTATACAGGACATTACAATTTATGATCAAATCTTGTATCGTTATATACAGGACATTAAAATTTATGATCAAATTATGTATAGTCTTATACAGGACATTACAATTTATGATCAAATCTTGCATAGTTATATACAGGACATTAAAATTTATGATCAAATTATGTATAGTCTTATACAGGACATTACAATTTATTATCAAATCTTGTATAGTTATATACAGTACATTACAATTTATGATCAAATCTTGGATAGTCTCATGCAAGGCATTAGAATTTATTATCAAATCTTGTATAGTTTTATACAGGTCTTTACAATTTATGATCAAATCTTGAATAGTCTTATACAATTTATGATCAAATCTTGTATAGTTATATATAGGACATTACAATTTATGATCAAATTATGTATATTTTTATACAGGACATTACAATTTATGATCAAATCTTGTATAGTTATATACAGAGCATTACAATTTATGATCAAATCTTGGATAGTCTCATGCAAGGCATTAGAATTTATTATCAAATCTTGTATAGTTTTATACAGGTCTTTACAATTTATGATCAAATCTTGAATAGTCTTATACAATTTATGATCAAATCTTGTATAGTTATATATAGGACATTACAATTTATGATCAAATTATGTATAGTTTTATACAGGACATTACAATTTATGATCAAATCTTGTATAGTTATATACAGAGCATTACAATTTATGATCAAATCTTGGATAGTCTCATACAAGACATTACAATTTATGATCAAATATTGGACAGTCTTCATACAGTACATTACAATTTATTATCAAATCTTGGACAGTCTTATACAGGACATTACAATGTATCATAAAATCTTGTATAGTTATCTACAACTATAGTTATCTACAACTATAGTTATCTACAAGACATTTCAGTTTATTATCAAATCTTTATAGTTATATACAGGACATTACAATGTATCATCAAATCTTGTTTAGTGGTTACACGCCCGCATCACACGCCAGTGATCCAGGATTTGTTTCCGGGTCCGGTCAAGGATATGCACTACTGGTGAGCTCAAACGAGAGCGAAACTCGAGTCTGGTGCTTCCAAATTGACGTGGACAAGGCCTTGGATTCGTACTGGAATACGATCTGCATTGCCTGTTGTGGGTTGTGCTCAATCTTTAAATCTTGTATAGTTATGTACAGGACATTACAATTTATCATCAAATCTTGTATAGTTATATACAGGACATTACAATTTATCATAAAATCTTGTATAATTATATACAGGACATGACAATTTATGATTGCCATGAAGAGGAAATGCTCTATCTCGACCAGGGCAGATGACATAAACTGGGGCGAGCTGTACTATTGATGCTGCCCACCATCTTGAGTTCTACGCCATGAGTTTTCTCGGCTCGTTGAATCAATCATGCTAAGTGCTGGCTCTCTGTTATGTATAATCTTATGGTTGAAGGTTCTCATTGCGGCGCTCGCACACATGTATGTTTCTGTGTGCGTCAAGAATGTTCTATGAGCGCAGATACTGTAGGAGTGACAACAGCTACTTCTTGAAGTCAACACAATGCAACTCAATGAATCAACTGGACACAGTATTCACTGCTTCTTTTGACTCTAGGTGTTTAATCACACATACTAATATTGACGCCACAAACGATACCTAGAGTCCACAATGACACCACTAATCACATAACCTAATCATAGATGTAGCGGCACATTTGTTGGCCGTGCTACGAAGTTAAGAACTACCTCGCAACTCGATGATAGCTCAAAACCAACTGACTACCTGCCGGGGAAGTTGTCTTCTGCTCAGAGACCTGCCTCGATATTCTCATGCGAGGCAAGGTTCTCAATCTTCTCACGCTGGGCTGCGAGAGAATGTGGGCTGTCTGTACCGAATGACCATGACCTGACCTAGGTCTATGGTACTCACACCCGCCAGACTTCAAAAAACAAATTGCACAAAATTGTATTTGTATACCAGTACTTCTAAATTTAATTTACTGATTTCCCCAATCTATTCAAATCAACTTGTAATATTTGATCGATATGACTTGTCAGTCCTCTGGTGCTGCTCTAGGAATAGAACCTGAAAATCTGTAGAACCAAAAGTACTTACTATTTTAACTACAATTTCCCATTTCTATCTATCACTCTGCTGCTCTGTTCACTCAATTTGACACTTTGTCGGCTCTTAGTGTTCTGATAGCTTTCATGCGTAGACGAACACTGACCTCTCTGTCATCCTTGCTACTAACTTGCATCCTTTACTCTCAAATTAGCAAGTATTTTTATAATGACTTACATCTTTTCATAATGTAATAAGGTCATCATAGGCATAATATAACTTATCTTCTTCATAACCCTGTAATGATCTGTAGCACATAGACAATCAGAGATATATCACAAAATAAACAAAACTATTTTAAGTCAGACACGCCCTGTTGGTCCCTGGCGTGTAGCCTCAGCCTCCTTTTCCAATTCAGAGGACTGAAGTCTAACAACTATGGGCTGCAATGTCTCCTCTTGACATCCCCAAGTGTTCCTCAACCATGTTTTAGACTGAGTTCAGAATCGCTATGAGTGCAATGGACATCTATACAGTATATCCTCCATATACGTTCCCCAACCGTATTTTGGATTGAGTTCAGAATCGCTATGAGTGCAATGGACATCTATACAGTATATCTTCCATACACTTTCCCCAATCATATTTTGGATTGAGTTCAGAATCGCTATGAGTGCAATGGACATCTATACAGTATATCCTCCATACACGTTCCCCAATCATATTTTGGATTGAGTTCAGAATCGCTATGAGTGCAATGGACATCTATACAGTATATTCTCCATACATGTTCCCCAGTCCTTTTTCTTCACATATGCTTCTTGACCTCTCTCTATGCCATTACGCACCAGGTCAAGGCATCTTCATCCCTATCTAGGCCATTATGCACCAGGTCAAGGCATCTTCATCCCCATCTAGGCCATTACGCCCGAATGAAGGTATGTGTGTATTCTGAACGTGTATTGCTGTCAGACTCATTCAAGTATTATAATATGTAATTTGCCTCTCTTTTGTAATAAGACCTTGTTGTCATTTCATTTTGGCCTTGTTGACTCCGTTTATTTTCATCGGCTCTCGCTATCATTAAACATTATATCATATCATTAAAATGCTTATGTCTCGCTTATAGCATTTATGTCTTGAGCATTATCATTTTATTGAAATCTATGATTGCATTCCATAGATCTTCTTCTTCTTCTTCTTCTTCTTCTTCTTCTTCTTCTTCTTCTTCTTCTTCTTCTTCTTCTTCTTCTTCTTCTTCTCCTCCTCCTCCTCCTCCTCCTTCTCCTCCTCCTCCTCCTCCTCCTCCTCCTCCTCCTCCTCTTCCTCCTCCTCCTCCTCCTCCTTCTTCTTCTTCTTCTTCTTCTTTTATCTTGCAACTGTTATCTGTATAATACTATTTCCTTTATAATTCACTCTATACATAATGATACAAAAAACTGACCCTATTAACTACTAATATAATAAATAACATTATAATATACCTTTAAGAATATAAATAATTGCATAATAATAATAATAATAATAATAATAATAATAATAATAGTAATAATAATAATAATCAAAGATTTGTAGTAACAAAATTGTCAACTTATTATTTCCTTGATAAATAACTTAATCACCAATCACTTTATATATAAATACATAACACTTTCATATCGCAATAAAGCTACTTTTCCAATAAGCACTATATTCTCCACATGGAACAAGTCTCAACTCTTTTCTCATCTCGAATGGCTTTAAGGCACAATGAATAACTGTTAGTAACAACTACACAAATAAATAACTATATTTAAATATGTTAGTATTTTAAGAATCTGTTAACTCATGGTGCCTTCATAGATAAGTATTCACCTACTACGAGACTAACATGTGTATCAATCAATCTGTAATATGCAATTGCCACTACCACATGTCAGCATGTGCACATCACCTATCGTCAATACAATTGAAGTTTTACCTCTTCAAGCTCCAGCTCAACTTCAAAATCTTTCGAAAAACAAAAATATAAGTCAATATTTTCTGAGATTATTTGAACCGCTGCCCGCGGCATGGATTACCATTCAAACCATTCATATCACTCAAATCAAGCAAAATAATCCATCTCGGCGGTCAGCCGAACACCTAGTCTAGCTGTCCATACTATCAATAGTTGACCTAGGTCATCTACGGAGTCCACTTCCTTCCATGCACTCCCCCAACGATCCTCGCCGATGCAGTGGCCCCCCCCCCCACCAGACCTTATAGGTTACAAAAAGAAGGGACCCCGCATCGCCAAAACACCGCTAGAATACCTACAGATTCAAAATGAAACCCCATTTGTTAAAGATAGTATTAACCAAAAATCCAATAAGCATTAAACATTAAATAAATTAATCATGTAAATGATAAATAAATAATTAATTCTTTTAACCCTTAATAATTATCACTGAAATTATGCTTGCTTACAACTGAATAGCAAAATTATCATCAATTAATTTTATAACATGCAAAAACAATGATGGTAATTCAAATAACTTCCGCATGCAACCAACAAATTGAAAAGAAAATATTGAATGAACATAAAATATAACCTAAAAATAACGTAACAAATGCAAGAGTGATTAGCAACTGTATGATTTGACGTCATGCTGAATATAACCTAAAAATAACATAACAAATGCAAGAGTGATTAGCAACTGTACGATTTGACGTCATGCTGAAGTACAACTAAATTAACTATCTTAATCACCAACTGTACAGTAATAAATTACTGATGGTCTATATTTACTATCAGTTTCCTGTATATTGTATTATATAATTGATTTACTGACTAAGTTGTATGTTTACCTTAGTCAGGCAATTGACCTCTAATGAAAAGAAAAAGAAAACTGCAATGGTAATATATGGAACACGCTAATGAATAAGTACAAACGCCACACTAGCAAATATCACTATAACTACACGCAACTAATAACACACTCTAAGTTAACTTCATTGATGTGTTCTAACAGTTAACAACGTTCCTATGTTCGCCAGTCTGATTCTGAGATAGTTTGTTTATATAATTTTACAGTTTCTAATTGTTCACAACTTAAGTCCGTAATATTCCCAATAATAAATACTACAATGTCCATAATATTCTAACTTTTTTTAACACTGAATAAACACTGTTTATTTTTCTTCTACATAATGTCCATCTTTATAGATTATATCACCACATTTTGATATTGAAATGTCCATAGTCTTATACACAATTTTTAAAATGTTCATTTCTTTACGATTTGAAATTTGGAATCAAATCTTTCATTATTGACAGTTATCCTGTGTTGACCCATATTTCGCCGTTGCATGTAAATGTGTTGGCAGGTCCTGTGTCGATCAAGTTGAACTCCTGTATTCTCCGATGTAAACACCTTTCTGTAAATATCATTCATCCGTAACCTGTACCAAGCTTGAAGTCATGACCTTTTGACATCAGTTGTACGATAGCTTCTCTCGTCGGTCGGACAGTGTTGACCCAATTCCTCCGGTCGCTGTTAACTGAACAACTGTTCTTTTCACTATTACATTGCACCGGTCGCTCAAAATGCGGACACTATTGCAGTCCCTTGCACACGTTTCAATGTTTATTTTTACCACACCGCTTCTGTTTATAACAATCACATTTATAGTTCAGAATCGTTAATATTGCTATTTCACATTATTTGATTAATGAAACGATTACAAATCACTCGCTGGCGTTACATGATGAAAATAGTTTTTTGTTTATAGTCGATTTATCTGGACTTATCAGCTGTCATGTTACCATGGTAGTTTTCAACTTTGTGGTGACCTTCTGAGCATTCATGCGGTCTTTCTGAACTCTGCCGAATAACTATCTTCTGTTGCTCTACTGTAGTCTGCTGAAATGTGATTTTCACAGCTTGGTTAACATGTATATTTCGATAGTTGTATGTTCATTTCAATGTAAGCAGTGAAATTTCATTTCTGTATGCTCTGTGTAAACTTTCAATTAGGTCAATAGTTTGAACATGTCTGTCAGCCAGACTATTACTGCGTTTCTTACGATAGTTCTTTAAACACAATCAACTCGTTTATATGAAATCCGTTCTTCAGAAATTATTAGTTCTATAACACTTTAGAAAGCTTCTGTTGGACAGCTTCTTTTGACTCTAGGCATTTAATAACATATACTAATATTTAAGCCCCAAACGATACCTAGAGTCCACAATGACAACACTAATCACATAACCTAATCACAGATGTAGCGGCACATTTGTTGGCCGTACTACGAAGTTAAGAACTACGTCACAACTTGACGGTAGCTCAAAACTGACTGACTACCTGCCGGGGAAGTTGTCTTCTGCTCAGAGACCTGCCTCAATATTCTCATGCGAGGCAAGGTTCTCAATCTTCTCATGCTGCGCTGCGTGAGAATGTGGGTGGTCTGTATCGAATGACCATGACCTGACCTAGGTCTATGGCAGTGATCAAATCTTGTATAGTTATATACAGGACATTACAATTTATGATCAGATCTTGGACAGTCTTATACAGGACATTACAATTTATGATCAGATCTTGGACAGTCTTATACAGGACATTACAATTTATGATCAGATCTTGGAAAGTCTTATACAGGACATTACAATTTATGATCAGATCTTGGACAGTCTTATACAGGACATTACAATTTATGATCAGATCTTGGAAAGTCTTATACAGGACATTACAATTTATGATCAGATCTTGGACAGTCTTATACAGGACATTACAATTTATGATCAGATCTTGGACAGTGTTATACAGGACATTACAATTTATGATCAGATCTTGGACAGTGTTATACAGGACATTACAATTTATGATCAGATCTTGGAAAGTCTTATACAGGACATTACAATTTATGATCAGATCTTGGACAGTCTTATACAGGACATTACAATTTATGATCAGATCTTGGACAGTCTTATACAGGACATTACAATTTATGATCAGATCTTGGACAGTCTTATACAGGACATTACAATTTATGATCAGATCTTGGACAGTCTTATACAGGACATTACAATTTATGATCAGATCTTGGACAGTCTTATACAGGACATTACAATTTATGATCAGATCTTGGACAGTCTTATACAGGACATTACAATTTATGATCAGATCTTGGACAGTCTTATACAGGACATTACAATTTATGATCAGATCTTGGACAAGTGTTATACAGGACATTACAATTTATGATCAGATCTTGGGCAGTCTTATACAGGACATTACAATTTATGATCAGATCTTGGACAGTCTTATACAGGACATTACAATTATGATCAGATCTTGGACAGTCTTATACAGGACATTACAATTTATGATCAGATCTTGGACAGTCTTATACAGGACATTACAATTTATGATCCGAATCTTGGACAGTCTTATACAGGACAATTACAATTTATGATCAGATCTTGGACAGTGTTATACAGGACATTACAATTTATGATCAGATCTTGGACAGTCTTATACAGGACATTACAATTTATGATCAGATCTTGGACAGTCTTATACAGGACATTACAATTTATGATCAGATCTTGGGACAGTTCTTATACAGGACATTACAATTTATGATCGATCTAGGACAGTCTTATACCGGACATTACAATTTATGATCAGATCTTGGACAGTCTTATACAGGACATTACAATATATGATCAGATCTTGGACAGTCTTATACAGGACATTACAATTTATGATCAGATCTTGGACAGTCTTATACAGGACATTACAATTTATGATCAGATCTTGGACAGTCTTATACAGGGACATTACAATTTATGATCAGATCTTGGAAAGTCTTATACAGGACATTACAATTTATGATCAGATCTTGGACAGTCTTATACAGGACATTACAATTTATGATCAGATCTTGGACAGTCTTATACAGGACATTACAATTTATGATCAGATCTTGGACAGTCTTATACAGGACATTACAATTTATGATCAGATCTTGGACAGTCTTATACAGGACATTACCAATTTATGATCAGATCTTGGACAGTCTTATACAGGACATTACAATTTATGATCAGATCTTGAACAGTCTTATACAGGACATTACAATTTATGATCAGATCTTGGACAGTCTTATACAGGACATTACAATTTATGATCAGATCTTGGACAGTCTTATACAGGACATTACAATTTATGATCAGATCTTGGACAGTCTTATACAGGACATTACAATTTATGATCAGATCTTGGACAGTCTTATACAGGACATTACAATTTATGATCAGATCTTGGACAGTCTTATACAGGACATTACAATTGATCAGATCTTGGACAGTCTTATACAGGACATTACAATTTATGATCAGATCTTGGACAGTCTTATACAGGACATTACAATTTATGATCAGATCTTGGACAATTTTATACAGGACATTACAATTTATGATCAGATCTTGGACAGTCTTATACAGGACATTACAATTTATGATCAGATCTTGGACAGTCTTATACAGGACATTACAATTTATGATCAGATCTTGGAAGTCTTATACAGGACATTACAATTTATGATCAGATCTTGGACAGTCTTATACAGGACATTACAATTTATGATAAGATCTTGGACAGTGTTATACAGGACATTACAATTTATGATCAGATCTTGGACAGTCTTATACAGGACATTACAATTTATGATCAGATCTTGGACAGTGTTATACAGGACATTACAATTTATGATCAGATCTTGGACAGTGTTATACAGGATATTACAATTTATGATCAGATCTTGGACAGTCTTATACAGGACATTACAATTTATGATCAGATCTTGGACAGTCTTATACAGGACATTACAATTTATGATCAGATCTTGGACAGTCTTATACAGGACATTACAATTTATGATCAGATCTTGGACAGTCTTATACAGGACATTACAATTTATGATAAGATCTTGGACAGTCTTATACAGGACATTACAATTTATGATCAGATCTTGGACAGTCTTATACAGGAAATTACAATTTATGATCAGATCTTGGACAGTCTTATACAGGAAATTAAATTTATGATCAGATCTTGGACAGTATTATACAGGACATTACAATTTATGATCAGATCTTGGACAGTCTTATACAGGACATTACAATTTATGATCAGATCTTGGACAGTCTTTTACAGGACATTACAATTTATCAATGCTCATGTGGGTAAGGACTCGTGTTCATGGCCAGTGTGCTTTGGCAAATACAACATCAGTCACGGAGCAAGTCGCCACTGATCGTGTTGCATGGAGGGCAAATATCAGAAATGGAATAAAGGCAAAGGAGAAGACGATTGCATATAAGTCACACACTGAGCCTGCGAGATGTAAGATGGTGCATGATGATGGCAATGGCCATGTGTTCACATGCATCCACTGTGAACGAAAATTTATGGCGTGAATTGGCCTGATTAGTCACAATCGCTACCGCTATGGGTTGTAGTTATTATGCCTTTTTGAAGCACAATGTAACAAATTATCGTCTGTCAAGACGGCAAGGTGCCAATGGACAATTTATCGTCAAATCTTGGACAGTCTTCATGCAGGACATTACAATTTATCATCAAAAATTGGACAATCTCAAATAGGGCATTACAATTTATGATTAAATGATTGACTTGTCATTCATATGTATATCAATCATGCGGAGGACTTCTGCGACTAACCATTGATACACACCTGGGCATACATATTTGATGTCTTCAGTACCTCATCCAAACAGTGCAATATATTGACATGTCTATGTGTCCATATATAGCTTCAATCACCAACATCATTGTCATCATCATTATGACGATCATCATCATTGTCATCATCATCATGATGACTATCTGAAGAAAGACACTTCAGGTCAGCTGTGTTCACATGTGTCAGTCCAGTGTGTGACCCACACAGAGAATCTGTGTCAACATGTGTCAGTCCAGTGTGTGACCCACACAGAGAATCTGTGTTCACATGTGTCAGTCCATTGTGTGACCCACACAGAGAATCTGTGTCAACATGTGTCAGTCCATTGTGTGACCCACACAGAGAATCTGTGTTCACATGTGTCAGTCCATTGTGTGACCCACACAGAGAATCTGTGTTCACATGTGTCAGTCCATTGTGTGACCCACACAGAGAATCTGTGTTCACATGTGTCAGTCCATTGTGTGACCCACACAGAGAATCTGTGTCAACATGTGTCAGTCCATTGTGTGACCCACACAGAGGATCTGTGTTCACATGTGTCAGTCCATTGTGTGACCCACACAGAGAATCTGTGTTCACATGTGTCAGTCCATTGTGTGACCCACATAGAGAATCTGTGTTCACATGTGTCAGTCCATTGTGTGACCCACACAGAGAATCTGTGTTCACATGTGTCAGTCGATTGAGTGACCCACACAGAGAATCTGTGTTCACATGTGTCAGTCTATTGTGTGACCCACACAGAGAATCTGTGTTCACATGTGTCAGTCGATTGTGTCACCCACACAGAGAATCTGTGTTCATATGTGTCAGTCGATTGTGTGACCCACACAGAGAATCTGTGTTCACATGTGTCAGTCGATTGTGTGACCCGCACAGAGAATATGTGTTCACATGTGTCTGTCGATTGTGTGACCCACACAGAATCTGTGTTCATATGTGTCAGTCCATTGTGTGACCCACACAGAGAATCTGTGTTCACATGTGTCAGTCCTTTGTGTGACCCACACAGAGAATCTGTGTTCACATGTGTCAGTTGATTGTGTGACCCACACAGAGAATCTGTGTTCACATGTGCCAGTCCATTGTGTGACCCACACAGAGAATCTGTGTTCACATGTGTCAGTCAATTGTGTAACCCACGCAGAATCTGTGTTCACATCTGTCAGTCCACTGTGTGACCCACACAGAGAATCTGTGTTCACATGTGTCAGTTGATTGTGTGACCCACACAGAGAATCTGTGTTCACATGTGTCAGTCCATTGTGTGACCCACACAGAGAATCTGTGTTCACATGTGTCAGTCCTTTGTGTGACCCACACAGAGAATCTGTGTTCACACGTGTCAGTCCATTGTGTGACCCACACAGAGAATCTGTGTTCACATGTGTCAGTCCTTTGTGTGACCCACACAGAGAATCTGTGTTCACATGTGTCAGTCGATTGCGTGACCACACAGAATCTGTGTTCACATGTGTCAGTCCTTTGTGTGACCCACACAGAGAATCTGTGTTCACATGTGTCAGTCCATTGTGTGACCCACACAGAGAATCTGTGTCAACATGTGTCAGTCCTTTGTGTGACCCACACAGAGAATCTGTGTTCACATGTGTCAGTCGATTGTGTGACCACACAGAATCTGTGTTCACATGTGTCAGTCCTTTGTGTGACCCACACAGAGAATCTGTGTTCACATGTGTCAGTCCTTTGTGTGACCCACACAGAGAATCTGTGTTCACATGTGTCAGTCCTTTGTGTGATCCACACAGAGAATCTGTGTCAACATGTGTCAGTCGATTGTGTGACCACACAGAATCTGTGTTCACATGTGTCAGTCCTTTGTGTGACCCACACAGAGAATCTGTGTTCACATGTGTCAGTCCTTTGTGTGACCCACACAGAGAATCTGTGTTCACATGTGTCAGTCCTTTGTGTGACCCACACAGAGAATCTGTGTTCACATGTGTCAGTCCATTGTGTGACCCACACAGAGAATCTGTGTTCACCTGTGTCAGTCCTTTGTGTGACCCACACAGAGAATCTGTGTTCACATGTGTCAGTCCATTGTGTGACCCACACAGAGAATCTGTGTTCACATGTGTCAGTCCTTTGTGTGACCCACACAGAGAATCTGTGTTCACATGTGTCAGTTGATTGTGTGACCCACACAGAGAATCTGTGTTCACATGTGTCAGTCCTTTGTGTGACCCACACAGAGAATCTGTGTTCACATGTGTCAGTCCATTGTGTGACCCACACAGAGAATCTGTGTTCACATGTGTCAGTCCATTGTGTGACCCACACAGAGAATCTGTGTTCACATGTGTCAGTCCATTGTGTGACCCACACAGAGAATCTGTGTTCACATGTGTCAGTCCTTTGTGTGACCCACACAGAGAATCTGTGTTCACATGTGTCAGTCCATTGTGTGACCCACACAGAGAATCTGTGTTCACATGTGTCAGTCCATTGTGTGACCCACACAGAGAATCTGTGTTCACATGTGTCAGTCCATTGTGTGACCCACACAGAGAATCTGTGTTCACATGTGTCAGTCCATTGTGTGACCCACACAGAGAATCTGTGTTCACATGTGTCAGTCCATTGTGTGACCCACACAGAGAATCTGTGTTCACTCAGTGTTGCGTTTTTCTGTGTGTTCCACTCAGTGTTGTGTTTGTATGTGTGTTTCTTATTGATTTGATGGTGTCCTTGTTGTGTACACAGTTTGATATTTCTGACCTTGTCATGTACACAAGTGGGCATCTCTGTCATTGTCATTTACACAATTGGGTATCTCTGACTTGTCATGTACATAGTTGGGTATCTCTGACCTTGTCATGTACACAGTTGTGTATCTCTGACATTGTCATGTACACAGTTGTGTATCTCTGACATTGTCATGTACACTGTTGGGTATCTCTGACCTTGTCATGTACACAGTTGGGTATCTGACATTGTCATGTACACAGTTGGGTATCTGACATTGTCATGTACACAGTTGGGTATCTCTGACCCTGTCATGTACACAGTTGGGTATCTGACATAGTCATGTACACAGTTGGGTATCTGACATTGCCATGTACACAGTTGGGTATCTGACATTGTCATGTACACAGTTGGGTATCTCTGACCTTGTCATGTACACAGTTGGGTATCTCTGACCCTGTCACATACACAGTTGGGTATCTGACATTGTCATGTACACAGTTGATATCTGACATTGTCATGTACACAGTTGGGTATCTGACATTGTCACGTACACAGTTGGGTATCTGACATTGTCATGTACACAGTTGATATCTGACATTGTCATGTACACAGTTGAGTATCTGACCTTGTCATGTACACAGTTGGGTATCTGACATTGTCATGTACACAGTTGTGTATCTCTGACATTGTCATGTACACAGTTGGGTATCTGACCCTGTCATGTACACAGTTGGGTATCTGACCCTGTCATGTACACAGTTGGGTATCTGACATTGTCATGTACACAGTTGGGTATCTCTGACCTTGTCATGTACACAGTTGGGTATCTCTGACATTGTTATGTACACACTTGGGTATCTGACATTGCCATGTACACAGTTGGGTATCTCTGACCTTGTCATGTACACAGTTGGGTATCTCTGACCTTGTCATGTACACAGTTGGGTATCTCTGACCCTGTCATGTACACAGTTTGGTGTCTCTGACCTTGTCATGTACACAGTAGGGTATCTCTGACCTTGTCATGTACACAGTTGGATATCTCTGACCTTGTCATGTACACAGTTGTGTATCTCTGACATTGTCATGTACACAGTTGGGTATCTCTGACATTGTCATGTACACAGTTGGGTATTTGACCTTGTCATGTACACAGTTGGGTATCTCTGACCTTGTCATGTACACAGTTGGGTATCTCTGACCTTGCCATGTACACAGTTGGGTATTTGAACTTGTCATGTACACAGTTGGGTATCTCTGACCTTGTCATGTACACAGTTGGGTATTTGACCTTGTCATGTACACAGTTGGGTATCTCTGACATTGCCATGTACACAGTTGGGTATCTGACATTGTCATGTACACAGTTGGGTATCTGACATTATCATGTACACAGTTGGGTATCTCTAACCTTGTCATGTACACAGTTGGACATTTGTGATTACTTTTCTGATTTTAGAAATGACAGCGCCTTTGTCTATTTGGCCTCACATATTTACATTATATAATAGTTTTAAACAATTTTAGATTATAGTTATTCTGATTTAAAGGAATTTGTGAAAAATTCTAAATTCTAAACTGATAACACATGGTTAATGTGGTTATTAAGTTAAAATAAATTATTTAGCGGGGGTTCATAATGGAAAACAAAACTAACCATGAAAGTTTTTCATCATGTCAAATTAGGCTTGCTCTAATGGGCCACACTTGTACCCCTAAGTTTGCTTTGCCTATCACAAAGTTTTTAAAGAGTTTAATTAATTAAATTTGAAAGAATAATAATTACAACTAAGTAGAAAATATTGTTTCTCAGCACAGTGTGCTTCATGTGTTCCAGACATTTTCTATTTTGTGTGAAAATGGTGTGCTTCACAAATGTGATGTTTTATTTGTGTTTTATTGGTATGGAGCAGTTCTTGTGATACTGGTTAAGAAAAAGGATGTGTGTATCATTATTCAGTAAATTTAACAGGATTATCTCCAAAGGATGAGAAATAATGCCTTGGTATGTGGAAAATTTAAATAAATTTCACCCCTTTTATTTAAGTTGTTGTTACATAATATATCATTATTGTTATAATTTTTTAACATCTCACATAATTATTAACACTGTCATGTTCTGTGTGCAAATTTCTTTAATATGATACATAATACAATATATGTGCCACCATTTTAACAATTTTTAAATCATTATTGTGACACACCCCTACTTCCCATTTTCTGTCATCTATTTCTGTTTGGTCAGGACCCACTTTCTGTTTGGCAGAGAATCAGTTAGACAAACACTACATTAAAGTTATGTTAAGACAAACACCACATTAAAGTTATGTTAAGACAAACACTACATTAAAGTTATGTTAAGACAAACACTACATTAAAGTTATGTTAAGACAAACACTACATTAAAGTTATGTTAAGACAAACACTACATTAAAGTTATGTTAAGACAAACACTACATTAAAGTTATGTTAAGACAAACACTACATTAAAGTTATGTTAAGACAAACACTACATTAAAGTTATGTTAAGACAAACACTACATTAAAGTTATGTTAAGACAAACACTACATTAAAGTTATGTTAAGACAAACACTACATTAAAGTTATGTTAAGACAAATATTACAATGTACGTTAACTAGTAGGATTTATGGACAATATGTAGTGTTCTCCCTACTCCATGTGATAGTCTCTGTGTGGTGCCAGTGTAATTCAGCACCTTGAATGAAGATGTTTGTTTTGCTCTGTGTTCGAAGAAGGAGGAGAAGTTACACAGGTTGCTACAAGATAACGTGGTGGGTGGACCCAGCATCATATTTCATCGCTATCACAAAGCCCATATGACTCGTATCAGGGGTAATAATCTAGTAAAATCAATTAAGGGTTTTGGTGCAAACGCTTTAAATCTCTTTTCACTTATGAATGATGTGCCAACAGATTTCCCCGTATATAGAAACAGAGAGGATGGATTTAGAACACACAAATTGCTCATGTACACACGTCAGAGTAGAGAGTGGCTAACCTGGGTTCGTATAGTAATGGCATACATTTGAAAACACAATTCAACAGTAATGAGATGCAGCTTGGTGACCAGAATATCCAAGTAGATGGGTAGAATAAGGGGACTAAGACAGCTGACCAGTTTCATGGTAGTTTATTCCAGGGACACCCAACTTGCCCCCTAGCTAAAGGGAAAATGATTAACCCTGTTAATAAAAAAACCACTGGTAGACCTGTACCAGAACATTTGCGACATTCACAACTATCTAGAGAATGTTGTCAGGGTGAAAGATAACGTTATTTTGGGAGTGTGAATGGCAGAAACTAAAAAAAGATCAAATCCAACAATCAAACATTTCCTGCAGAAAACTGTTCCACCGTCAGAACATCCCTGGGGTTCATTGACTGGACAACATATCCTCGAGGTTATGGTTGACAAGAAATTGTTTGGTTTGGTTGAATGTGATATTGAGACCCCAGCTGAGTTGCAAGAGTACTTTGCTGAAATGCCTCCAATTTTCAAGAACATGGAGGCGTCAAGAGACGACATTGGCGATTTTATGAAAGAACACGCCATAAAACATAAACTACTGACTACTCCATGACGAATTTTGATTGGTAGTTATTTCGAGAAGAAAATTTTATTAGCCACCCCACTCTTAAAGTGGTATCTATCCCATGGTTTGGTAGTAACTCATATCTACGAGACACATGAGTATCAACCTGTTAGTTGTTTTAAATAATTTGGGGAAACAGTGTCTAACACCCGCCGCCAAGGGGACATAAATCTGGCTGAGACTATTACAGTATAAAGTTGATTTATTACAGCTGACACCATGAAATTATTAGGTAACACTGCTTATGGCAAAACACTAACAAATAAGGTCAAACATACCAATGTCTCCTACTGCCAGGGAAAAGACACTGCAAACTAATTAATAACCCTAGGTTAAAAAAAAGTGACCCCCCATTACAGATGATCTTTTCAAAGTAGAAATGGTAAAGAAGAAAATGGTGTTGGATCTACCCCTATAGATTGGATTCTTTGTGTACCGGTATGCCAAGTTGCGCATGCTAGCTTTCTACTATGACTTTCTTGACAAATGTGTCTCTAAAGACAATTACCAACTCACTGAAATGGACACTGACTCTCTCAACTTGGCCCTTAGCGCCGATTTACTCTCTGAGGTGGTTAGACCACATCTACGAGAAGAATATGATAGAGTATATAATCAGTGGTTCCCGTCTGAAGTCTGCCCTGCTCATAGAACTACTGTCAGGACATCAAAGCTTATGAAAAGAGAACCCCTGGTCTTTTCAAACAAGAGTATGAAGGGAGGGGATGATGTTTCAATTCTTACGCAACGACTAGCACCAAAGGTCTGACTAAGAACCAGAACGTTTTGGACCAAGAAAAATTCTTGAATGTCCTCACAACCCAACATGCGGGTGGGGGACCCAATATGGGCTTTAAGACCCAAGGGACAAGTATCTATTCATATCAGCAACATTATGCTTCCCTGTCATATCTCTACATAAAACAACAAGTACAATCTAATAACATCACCACCACATATCTCCTCATTTAAATATGTAATGTCTATATATGTTTTCCTGTTATTAAAATTATATACCTTCGTTTTAAATCTTTTTTTTTTAATTTTAATTTCAATGTTTTATGTTGTACAATAGACTACCACCTTCACCACCACGTCACTAGACTTACCCTCCCCTGTACACAAAGGGGTCACTAGACCATCACACCCACCAGCCCACCACACCCATTTATAAATATCGATAAGATCTACAAATAGATAATGGTCATCAGGGGTTATCTCACCTTTGAGGAGGACAATTTATAATTGGTAATAATATAATGCCCCCTCCCCTTTCTCCTCCTCAAAAAACGAGCGGCTGTGTCCCGCAGTATACTATTTACACTCATACAGAGAAACAACTCACACACAAACACACATTCACGCACATAGAAACAACTCACACGTACATACATAAATAACCCACACAGAGAGTGAAACAACTCAGACATGGACACACACACACACACAGAAACAACTTACACACACACACATAAATAACTCACAGAGAGAGAAACAACTCACATACACAGAGAAAACACACACACACAAAGAAACAGCTCACAGAGAGACAAAACTCACAGAGAGAAAAAACTCACAGAGAGAAAGAGAGAGAAACAACACACAGGGAGAGAGAGATAAACAACTCGGAGAGAGAGAGAGAAACAACTCACAGAGAGAAAGAAACCACTCACACACACACACACAGAAATATCCAACAGAGAGAGAAACAACTCACACGCAGCAGGTTCGCATTGTCGAATGGTTAAGAACGCGTGTTCTTAAACATCCGGTGTGCTGATGCCGAGGTAAGCGGTTCAACCCTTACACCTGACAGCTGGACTAAAATGTTGACCTGTCGTCCTTGACTTGGGGATGTAAATTACAAGTACCTCTGAAGCCAGAGTGGGTTCGCCTGATGGCGAGGGACACAGTTAATAGGGAAAGCTAATCCACATGCAAAATTCAGTCCATCACTACTATAAATAGTGTGTGTGGACTACGCTTGAGTTCAAAGCGAGCGAGCGCAAAAAAAACACACACAAACACACATTTACGCACATAGAAACAACTCACACATGCACGCGCGCGCGCTCGCACACACACACACACACACACACACACACACACATACACACACAGAAATAACCCACACAGAGAAACAACTTAGATACACACACGTACGCACAGAAACAACTCACAGAACGAACGAATTTTATTTTCTAAGGGTTAAGAATTGGGCACGCAGACCCGTCTAACATTCTGCATTCTATCACTCTCTTTCATACACTTGTTCATTCGCACATTATTCAAGGCTAACTAAGAACAGCAACAATATAACAGATATGCATTATAAAGGCATGTGGAAAATGCAAAAATCAATACTACACGACTCAGTAATAGTAATGAATGGTGTGGCACTCAAAAGGGGACTGGCTGTTATACTAGGGTTTTATTTCTGAGGGGGAAGGTAATCCGTACTGAGATAGTGTTCGAATAATTTGCGATTATATGTTTAGGGATTGGTGATGTCTTTGATTTCTTGTGAAAGATTGCTCCACTGCTGACTTACAGAGTACGTTAAGCTTGTTTTGTATAAGTTAATCCTAGGCTTTGGAATGTGTAATATATTTAACCGTTTACTGTGTCTAGCATGTATATTTAAACAATGGCCAAAGGTAATTTGGGACATTCCGATGTAGGATTTTGCTAATTTGTTTAGCCTTATTGAAAAGCAGGCATATGCAGAGTGGTAGTAACTGAAGGCGTTTATGCAGGCTAGGATTGTCAGTTAAATGATTAAACTCATGGCCCGTTTCTGGAGTGAGTAAATTCGCTTGGTACTTGAATTGGAACATCCTTCCCAGATTGTAGAGCAGTAGTCAAATTGTATCGGTGTGTGAGAAGTATATCATATTTTCCTTGTGTCCTCATCAAGGAAATTTTTAATTTTGGCGAGTTAGTAGACTTTTTTCGCTGTTTGTTTAACGAGCGCTTGATTAAAGATTAGGTTTCTATCAGTGATGTGGCCTAGTGTTTTATGCTCAATTACACTTTCTACTGGCATGTTATCTATGTGAAGTTGAAGTGATCTGGGTGAATTTAGAGTTTGAAGTCTTTGGTTGTTAATAACATTGATTTTGTTTTAGTGATGTTAATTTGCATACGGTTCGCTTAGCTCCACCTAACTACATTATTTAATTCTTGTTGCAAAGACGACTCCAGCAAATTACAGCTTTCAGCGTTTGTATACACTGTACAGTCGTCTGCAAATAGATCGCAGGACGACGAAAGATGCAAAGATAGATCGTTAATATATATGGCAAATAATAGAGGGGCAAGAATAGAGCCTTGCGGTACTCCAGTATTGAAGGTAGTGGTTTGAGACATAATTGTATTGTGTGATACCACTTGCTTTCTGTTTGACAGGAAAGATATTATTAGAGTGACTACATTAAGGCCAATTTTCATTATCTCTAGTTTTTAAATTAAAATAACATGGTCTGTCATATCAAATACTTTCCTGAAATCGATAAACACAGCTCCACGTAGACTGTTGTTGTTGTTCATATTCTGGTGCCAATTTTCTATCATGTTTGTTAGAGCCGTGTGGCACGAATATTTTGGTCTAAATCCTGATTGACTGTCAATAGTAAGCTTGTTGCAAACTGAATATTGTAATGTTACTTTATGGATGTGTTTTTCTAGTGGTTTAGATAGTGATGATAGCAAGGAAATGGGTCTGTAATATTGTCCAATGAGCCAGCTTTAAGAAGAGGATACACTTTAGCTATTTTTAGAGCTGATGGAAAGTGGCCTTTGGTGAGACACTGATTATATAGATAGGTTATTGATACACAGATCACTGGCGCAGCACAATGGAAAATCCGATTTCAGATTCCATCTAACCCATATGAGTTTATGTTTTTTAGGTTACAGAGATAAGTGAATACTTCAGTTATTGTCATTAGCGGTATATCATAAAGAATATCCCGGGAGCATATTCTCACAAAACGATGACAGTAAAGATAGGTTGCAAGGAGAATCTGGTATTGAAGCCTTCATCTGGTCTATGTCAGTTTAAAAAAAAAAATTACTGCATAGGTCGCATGAAATATGATTTAATGGTAATGAATTTGAGAAGTTATACTTGTTTGTCAAAGTGTTACTTGCCTACCATATATCCTTTCTATTTGTTTTATCTATCACTAAGTTCTTAAAGTAATGTTTCTTTTCCCTTCGTATGGTTTATCGAACTTTGTTTCTAAAAGTACGGTATGTGTTGAGATCCCGTTTTTTATGTGCTTTATCTCTGTATCTCATAATTTCAAGTATTTCCTGGGTGCTCGAAGGTGGTTTGACGTAATGTTGTACTCGAACTTCCTTGATTGGCACTTGTCTATCAAACACATCAATAAAGATCTTCATCCAGGATTCCAAAGCATCATCCGGGTCTGGAAGTTGATAAACATTGTTTAGAAGGTGAACTGAGCAAGTCCTGTAAAAGTCCGTTTTGGTCGAAATATTTGTAGCTTTTATATTTTACAGTTATGTGTTTATGTTTAGGTGTTCTAATTCCCTTTTTTTTTTTTTGGACCATGTGCAGCATATTGGGTACTGATCGCTCATTGCACAATTGGGTACCATACATTCTATGATGTTGTCTGAGCAAGTTACATAAATGTGATCTATAAGTGTTGAAGATGAGTTTGTTACTCTAGTATCTTGTTTTACTATTTGTTGAAAATTGTATGATACAATTATATTTCCCCATATTATGTGGGATTTGTTGGTGTCAATGTTAAAGTCTCCGAGTAGTATGATTTCTTTCCCGGAAGCGAAAACACCATCCATCATGGTAGTGAAGTTTTCGTACCAGATGTGTCCAGCCCTGGGATTTCAGCCCCCCCCCCCCTCATATCCTATTTACAGGACATCGCTGTCAACTCAGTAGTTTGCCATTGCTTTCTGAACGACCCGCTCACATACCCCAGTAAGTAACCAAAAACGTCTACCGAATCTCGCGCAACTGTATTCCCCTACGTCCGTATACCGGATTACAGAGAAAGTCGTTAATTCTTTCGCTAGGAAGACCGGCAGCCAATTATCAGGGGTGTGTAGTTTATAAGTGTTAACTCCAACAGAGAGAGAGAGAGAGAGAGAGAGAGAGAGAGAGAGAGAGAGAGAGAGAGAGAGAGAGAGAGAGCTCATATACATGGAGAAAACACACACACAAAGAAACAGAAACTCACACAGAGAAACAACTCACAGAGAAACAACTCACAGAGAAAGAAAACAACTCACACAGAGAGAAACAACTCACACAGAGAGAAAACAACTCACAGAGAAAGAAAACAACTCACACAGAGAGAAACAACACAGAGATAAAAAAACTCAGATAGAAAGAGATAGAGAAACAATTCACAGAGAATGAAACATCTGACACAGAAAGGAACAACTCACACAGAGAGAAACATCTCACACAGAGAGAAACAACGCACAAGGAGAGAAACAACTCACACTGATAGAAGCAACTCACACTGATAGAAGCAACTCACACAGAGATAAACAACTCACACAGAAAGAAATAATTCAACAGAGAGAAACAACTCACAAGGAGATAAAGAACTCATAGAAAGAAATAACTCACACAGAAAGAAACAACTCACAGAGAGATAATCAACTCACAGAGAAAGAGAGAAACAATTCACAGAGAAAGGAACAACTCACTGAGAGAAACACAGATACATAACCCACAGAGAGAGAAACAACTTTCTCTCTCTCTCTCTCTCTCTCTCGCTCTCTCTCTATCTCTCGCTCTATCTCTCTCACACACACAGAGAAATAACACACAGAGAGAAACAACTCACACGCGTGCGTACGCGCATGTGCACAGAGAGAGAGAGAGAGAGAGAGAGAGAGAGAGAGAGAGAGAGAAACAACTCACACAGAGATAATCAACTCACAGAGAAAGAGAGAAACAATTCACAGAGAAAGGAACAACTCACTGAGAGAAACACAGATACATAACCCACAGAGAGAAACAACT
>JACEFZ010020381.1:275000-285000 GCA_014155875.1 Cepaea nemoralis
AACTCTCTCTCTCTCTCTCACACACACACACACACAGAGAGAGAATGAGAGAAACAGCTGACACACTCATATATAACAACTCTCTCTCTCTCATCTCTCTCTCACACACAACACACAGAGAGAATGAGAGAAACAGCTGACACACCTCATATATAACAACTCTCTCTCTCTCTCTCACACACACACACACACAAGAGAATGAGAGAAACAGCTGACACACTCATATATAAACAACTACTCTCCTCCTCTCTCACATCACATCCACACACAGAGAGAGAATGAGGAAACAGCTGACACACTCATATATAACAACTCTCTCTCTCTCTCTCACAACACACACACACAGAGTGAATGAGAGAAACAGCTGAAACACTCAATTATAACAACTCTCATCCTCTCTCTCTCACCACACACCACACACACAGAGGAATGAGAGAAACAGCTGACACACTCATATATAACAACTCTCTCTCTCTCTCACACACACACACACACAGAGAGAATGAGAGAAACAGCTGACACACTCATATATAACAACTCTCTCTCTCTCACACACACACACACAGAGAGAATGAGAGAAACAGCTGACACACTCATATATAACAACTCTCTCTCTCTCTCTCTCACACACACACACACACAGAGAGAATGAGAGAAACAGCTGACACACTCATATATAACAACTCTCTCTCTCTCTCACACACACACACACACAGAGAATGAGAGAAACAGCTGACACACTCATATATAACAACTCTCTCTCTCTCTCTCACACACACACACACACAGAGAGAATGAGAGAAAACAGCTGACACACTCATATATAACAACTCTCTCTCTCTCTCTCTCACACACACACACACAGAGAGAATGAGAGAAACAGCTGACACACTCATATATAACAACTCTCTCTCTCTCTCTCTCTACACACACACACACACACAGAGAATGAGAGAAACAGCTGACACACTCATATATAACAACTCTCTCTCTCTCTCACACACACAGAGAGAATGAGAGAAACAGCTGACACACTCATATATAACAACTCTCTCTCTCTCTCTCTCTCTCACACACACACACAGAGAATGAGAGAAACAGCTGACACACTCATATATAACAACTCTCTCTCTCTCTCTCTCTCACACACACACACAGAGAATGAGAGAAACAGCTGACACACTCATATATAACAACTCTCTCTCTCTCTCTCTCACACACACAGAGAGAATGAGAGAAACAGCTGACACACTCATATATAACAACTCTCTCTCTCTCTCTCACTCTCTCTCTCTCCTCTCTCTCACACACACACACAGAGAATGAGAGAAACAGCTGACACACTCATATATAACAACTCTCTCTCTCTCTCCTCACACACAACACACAGAGAATGAGAGAAACAAGCTGACACACTCATATATAACAACTCTCTCTCTCTCTCTCCTCCCTCCACACACACACACCAGAGAATGAGAGAAACAGCTGACACCACTCATATATAACAACTCTCTCTCTCTCTCTCGCACCACACACACAGAGAGAATGAGAGAAACAGCTGACCACACTCATATATAACAACTCTCTCTACTCTCTCTAACACACAACACACACACCGAGAGATGATGAGAAACAGCTGACACACTCATATATAACAACTCTCTCTCTCTCTCTCTCTACTACATACACACACACAGAGAGAATGAGAGAAACAGCTGACAACACTCATATATAACAACCTCTCTCTCTCTCTCACACACACACACACACACAACACACACAGAGAGAGATGAGCAGAACCAGCTGACACACTTCAATATATAAACACACTCTCTCTCTCTCACACACAACACACACACACCACACACACACACACATGAGGATGAGAGAGAACAGCTGGACACATTCATATTATGAATCAAACCCCTGCTCCTTCTCTCTCTCTGTCTCTCTACAACACACCAGAGAGGAATGACATGAGAATAACAGCTGACACACTCATATATAACCAACTCTCTCTCTCTCTCTCTCTCAACACACACACACAGAGAGAATGAGAGAAACAGCTGACACACTCATATATAACAACTCTCTATCTCTCTCTCCTCACACACACACAGAGAGAATGAGAGAAACAGCTGACACACTCATATATAACAACTCTCTCTCTCTCTCTCTCTCTCACACACACACAGAGAGAGAGAGAGAGAGAAACAGCTGACACACTCATATATAACAACTCTCACCCTCTCTCTCTCCCCTCTCACACAACACAACACAGAGAGAAGATATGTTGAGGAGAAAAGAAAGAAGAAAAGAAGAAAAGAGAAGAAGAAGGAGCAGAAAGAAGGGGAAGAAAGAGAAGAAGAAGAGACGAAAGAAGAGAGACAGAAAAGAAAAAACAGAAACAGGAAGAGAAGACAGAAGGAAGAAAGAGACAGGAAAGAAAGGATAAGAAAGAAGAAGAAACAGAAGAGAGAAAGGGGAAAGAAGAAGAAAGAAAGAGAAGAAGAAAAGGAAGAAAAGGATAAGAGAGAGAAGAAAAGAAGAAGAAGAAGAAAGAAGAGAAGAGAAGAAGAAAACAGCATAGAAAGAATAGGGAAGAAAAGACGAAAGAAGAAGAGAGAATGAAGAAGAAGAAAAAAGGGAAGAAGATGAGAGAGAAGAAGAAAAAGGAAGAAAGAGAAGAAGGAAGAAGAGAAGAAAGAAGAGAAAGAAGAAGAAGAGAGAAGAGAAGAAAGAAGAAAGAGAGAAGAAAAGGAGAAGAAGAAAAAGAAGAGAGAAGAAGAGAAAAAGGAAAAAGGAGAAGGAGAGAAAAGGAAAGAAGAGAGAAGAAAGGAAGAAAGAAGAGAAGAGAAAGAGAAGGAGAAGAAGAAAGAGAGAGCAGGAGAAGAAGACAGAAAAGAAAGAGAAGAAGGAGAAGAATGGAAGAGAGAAGAAAAAGCAAAGAAGAGAAAAGAGAGAAGAAAAAGAAGACGAGACGATAGAAAAGACGAGAAGAAGAGGAAGGAGAAGAAAAAGAGAAAGAAACGACAGAAGAAGAAGGAGAAGAGAAGAGGAAGAAGAAGGAGAAGAGAAGGGAAAAAAAGAAGAAAGAAAGAAAAAGAGAAAACAGTAAAGAAGAAAAAAGAAGGGAAAGCGAAGAAAAAGGAAAAGAGAAAAGAGAAGAAAACAAGAAGGAAAAAAGAAAGAAGGAATGAAAGAAGAAGAGGAGACAATAGAGAACAGAAGAAGAAGAAGAAAGAAGAAAGAGAACGAAGGTAGAAGAGAGAGAAGAAGAGAAGAGACCAGAGAAGGAGAAAAAGACGGAGGGAAACAGCTTTTCCTGTTAGAGAAGAAGAAGGGAGGAATGGATGAAGAGACGGAAAGAATGAAAAAACAGCTGACACACTCATATATAACAACTCTCTCTCTCTCTCTCTCTCTCACACACACACACACAGAGAATGAGAGAAACAGCTGACACACTCATATATAACAACTCTCTCTCTCTCTCTCTCTCTCACACACACACACACACAGAGAATGAGAGAAACAGCTGACACACTCATATATAACACTCTCCTCTCTCTCTCTCTCTCACCACACACACACAGAGAATGAGAGAAACAGCTGACACACTCATATATAACAACTCTCTCTCTCTCTCTCTCTCTCTCTCTCTCTACCACACACACACAGAGAATGAGAGAAACAGCTGACACACTCATATATAACAACTCTCTCTCTCTCTCTCTCTCTCACACACACACACACAGAGAATGAGAGAAACAGCTGACACACTCATATATAACAACTCTCTCTCTCTCTCTCTCTCTCACACACACACACACAGAGAGAATGAGAGAAAAAACTGACACACTCATATATAACAACTCTCTCTCTCTCTCTCTCTCACACACACACACACACACAGAGAATGAGAGAAACAGCTGACACACTCATATATACAACTCTCTCTCTCTCTCACACACCACACACACACACAGAGAGAATGAGAGAAACAGCTGACACACTCAGATATAACAACTCTCATCTCTCTCTCTCTCTCTCTCACACACACACAGAGAGAATGAGAGAAAATAGCTGACACACTCATATATAACAACTCCTCTCTCTCTCTCTCACAACACAGACACAAGCACAGAGAATGAGAAGAAACAGCTGACACACTCATATATAAAACAAACTCTCTCTCTCGCTCTCTCTCTCTCACACACACACAGAGAAGGAGAGAAACAAGCTGACAGACTCATATATAACACTCTCTCTCTCTCATCATCACCACACACACAGAGAGAATGGAGAGAAACAGCTGACAACAACTCATATATAACAACTCTCTCATCTCTCTCTCTCTACTATCAACACACACACACAGAGAATGAGATGAAACCAACTGACACACGCATATATAACAACTCTCTCTCTCTCTCTCTCACACACACCACACACACACACAGAGAATGAGAGAAACAGCTGACACACTCATATATAACAACTCTCCTCTCTCTCTCTCTCCTCTCACACACACACACAGAAGAGAATGATGAGAAACAGCTGACACACTCTATATATAACAACTCTCTCTCTCTCTCTCTCTCACACAACACACAGAGAGAATGAGAGAAACAGCTGACACACTCATATATAAACAACTCTCTCTCTCTCTCTCACACACACACACACACAGAGAATGAGAGAGAAAGCTGACACACTCATATATAACAACTCTCTCTCTCTCTCTCTCATCACACACACACATAGAGAATGAGAGAAACACCTGACACACTCATATATAACAACCTCTCTCTCTCTCTCTCTCACAACACACACACACACAAGAGAATGAGAGAAACAGCTGGACACACTCATATTATAACAACTCTCTCTCGCTCTCTCTCTCTCCTCTCTCTCACACACACACACACACACAGAGAAGAGAGAAACCAGCTGACAACACTCATATATTAAACACACTCTCTCTCTCTCTCTCTCTTCTCTCTACACACACACACACACACACACACAGAGAATGAGTAGAAACAGCTCTGACAGCACTCATATATAACAACTCTCTCTCTCTCTCTCTCTCACACACACAACACAGACCGAGAATGAGAGAAACAGCTGACACACTCATATATAACAACTCTCTCTTCCTCTCTCTCTCATCACACACACACACACAGAAGATGACGAGAAACAGCTGACACCACTCATATATAAGCAACTCTCTCTCGCTCTCCTCTCTCTCTAACACACACACACAGAGAGAATGAGAGAAACAGCTGACACACTCATATATAACAACTCTCTCTCTCTCACACACACACACACACACACCAGAGAAAGTGAGAGAACAACTGACACACTCATATATACAACTCTCTCTCCTCTCTCACACACACCACACACAAGAGAGAATGAGAGAAACAGCTGACACACTCATACTCATAACCAATCTCTCTCTCTCTCTTCTCTCTCTCCTCTATCACACACACACAACACACAGAGAATGAGAGAAACAACTGACACACTCATATATAACAACTCTCTCTCTCTCTCTCACACACACACACACACACAGAGAATGAGAGAAACAGCGGACACACTCATATATAACAACTCTCTCTCTCTCTCGGCACAGCACAACACAACACAGAGAGAATCGAGAGTGTTAACAGCTGACCACTCATATATAACAACGCTCTCTCTCTCTCTCTCACACCACACACACACAGAGAATGAGAGAAAACAGCTGACACACTCATATATAAACAACTCTCTCTCTCTCGCTCACACACACACACACACACAGAGAATAGAGAAACAGCTGACACACTCATATATAACAACTCTCTCTCTCTCTCTCCCACACACCACAGAGAGAATGAGAGAAACAGCTGACACACTCATATATAACAACTCTCTCTCTCTCCTCTCTCTCTCACACACACACACACAGAGGAATGAGAGAAACAGCTGAAACACTCATATATAACAACTCTCTCTCTCCTCCTCTCTCTCTCACACACACACAGAGAGAGAGAGAAACAGCTGACACACTCATATATAACAACTCCTCTCTCTCTCTCACACACACACACACCAGAGAATGAGAGAAACAGCTGACACACTCATATATAACAACTCTCTCTCTCTCTCTCACACACACACACACACAGAGAATGAGAGAAACAGCTGACACACTCATATATAACAACTCTCTCTCTCTCTCTCTCACCACACACACACACAGAGAGAATGAGAGAAACAGCTGACACACTCATATATAACAACTCTCTCTCTCTCTCTCACACCACACACACACACAGAGAGAATGAGAGAAACAGCTGACACACTCATATATAACAACTCTCTCTCTCTCTCTCTCACACACACACACAGAGAGAATGAGAGAAACAGCTGACACACTCATATATAACAACTCTCTCTCTCTCTCTCACCACACACACACACAGAGAGAATGAGAGAAACAGCTGACACACTCATATATAACAACTCTCTCTCTCTCTCTCACACACACACACACACAGAGAGAATGAGAGAAACAGCTGACACACTCATATATAACAACTCTCTCTCTCTCTCTCTCACACACACACACACACACAGAGAATGAGAGAAACAGGCTGACACAACTCATATATTCACAACGCTCTCTCTCTCATCACCACACAACACACACACACACACAACACACAGAGAGACGAGAGAGAGAAACAAGCTGACACACTCATATATAACAATCTCTCTCTCTCTCTCTCTCACACACACACACACAGGAGATCTGAGAGGAAACAGCTTGACACACTCAATATATAACAACTCTCTCTATCTCTATCACACACACACACAGAGAGAATGAGAGAAACAGCTGACACACTCTATATAAACCACTCTCTCTATCTCTATCTCACACACACACACACACAGCAGAGAATGAGCAGCAACAGCTGACACCTCATATATAACAAAACTCTCTCTCTCTCTCTCTCTCTCACACACACACACACACACACACGAGAAGAGATGCGAGAAACAGCTGACCACCACTCATATATAACAACTCTTCTTCTCTCCTCTCTCATCTCACACACACACACACACAGAGAATGAGAGAAACAGCTGACACACTCATATATAACAACTCTCTCTCTCTCTCTCTCACACACACACACACACAGAGAATGAGAGAAAGCAAGCTGACACACTCATATATAACAACTCTCTCTCTCTCTCCACACACACACACAAACACAGAGAATGAGAGAAAACAGCTGACACACTCATATATAACAACTCTCTCTCTCTCTCTCACACACACACACACAGAGAGAATGAGAGGAAACAAGCTGACACACTCATATATAACAATCTCTCTCTCTCTCTCTCTCTCAATCTACACACACACACAGAGAGAATGAGAGAAACAGCTGACACACTCATATATAACAACTCTCTCTCTCGCTCTCACTCACACACACACAGAGAGAATGAGAGAAACAAGCTGACACACTCATATATAACAACTCTCTCTCTCTCTCTCACACATCACACACACACAGAGAATGAGAGAAACAGCTGACACACTCATATTAACAACTCTCTCTCTTCTCTCTCTCACACACACACAGCACACAGAGAGAATGAGAGAAACAGCTGACACACTCATATATAACAACTCTCTCTCTCTCTCTCTCTCACACACACACAGACACACAGAGAGAATGAGAGAAACAGCTGACACACTCATATATAACACTCTCTCTCTCTCTCTCTCTCACACACACACACACACAGAGAGAATGAGAGAAACAGCTGACACACTCATATATAACAACTCTCTCTCTCTCTCTCTCTCTCTCTCACACACACACACAGAGAGAATGAGAGAAACAGCTGACACACTCATATATAACAACTCTCTCTCTCTCTCTCTCTCTCACACACACACACACAGAGAGAGAGAAACAGCTGACACACTCATATATAACAACTCTCTCTCTCTCTCTCTCACACACACACACACACACAGAGAATGAGAGAAACAGCTGACACACTCATATATAACAACTCTCTCTCTCTCTCTCTCACACACACACACACACACAGAGAGAATGAGAGAAACAGCTGACACACTCATATATAACAACTCTCTCTCTCTCTCACACAACACACACCAGAGCTAGAGAGAAGGAGAGAAACAGCTGACACACTCATATATAACAACTCTCTCTCGTCTCTCTCGCGTCTCTCGCTTCACACACACCACAGAGAGATGAGAAACAGCTGACACACTCATATATAACAACTACTCTCTCTCTCTCTCACACACACACATAGCTCAGCAGAGAGAATGAGAGAAACACTGACACACTCATATATAACAACTCCTTCTCTCTCCTCCTCACACACACGAACCATCACACACAGAGAGAATGAGAGAAACAGCTGACACACTCATATATAAACAACTCTCTCTCTCTCTCACAGCACACACACAGACATATCTACACAGAGAGATGAGAGAAACAGCTGACACACTCATATATAACAACTCTCTCTCTCTCTCACAACACACAGAACACACACAGAGAGAATGAGAGAAACAGCTGACACACTCATATATAACAACTCTCTCTCTCTCTCTCTCTCTCTCTCTCTCTCACACACACAGAGAGAGAGAAACAGCTGACACACTCATATATAACAACTCTCTCTCTCTCTCTCACACACACACACAGAGAATGAGAGAAACAGCTGACACACTCATATATAACAACTCTCTCTCTCTCTCTCTCACACACACACACACACACAGAGAATGAGAGAAACAGCTGACACACTCATATATAACAACTCTCTCTCTCTCTCTCTCTCACACACACACACACAGAGAGAGAAACAGCTGACACACTCATATATAACAACTCTCTCTCTCTCTCTCTCTCTCTCTCTCTCACACACACACACAGAGAATGAGAGAAACAGCTGACACACTCATATATAACAACTCTCTCTCTCTCACACACACACACAGAGAGAGAAACAGCTGACACACTCATATATAACAACTCTCTCTCTCTCACACAGAGAGAGAGAGAGAGAAACAGCGGACACACTCATATATAACAACTCTCTCTCTCTCTCCCACACAGAGAGAATGAGAGAAACACTGACACACTCATATAACAACTCTCTCTCTCTCACACACACACAGAGAGATGAGAGAAACAGCTGACACACTCATATATAACAACTCTCTCTCTCTCTCTCTCACACACACACACAGAGAATGAGAGAAACAGCTGACACACTCATATATAACAACTCTCTCTCTCTCTCACACACACACACACACACAGAGAATGAGAGAAACAGCTGACACACTCATATATAACAACTCTCTCTCTCTCTCTCTCTCACACACACACACAGAGAATGAGAGAAACAGCTGACACACTCATATATAACAACTCTCTCTCTCTCTCTCTCACACACACACAGAGAGAGAGAGAGAAACAGCTGACACACTCATATATAACAACTCTCTCTCTCTCTCTCACACACACACACACAGAGAATGAGAGAAACAGCTGACACACTCATATATAACAACTCTCTCTCTCTCTCTCTCCACACACACACAGAGAGAATGAGAGAAACAGCTGACACACTCATATATAACAACTCTCTCTCTCTCTCCTCACACACACACACACACACAGAGAATGAGAGAAACAGCTGACACACTCATATATAACAACTCTCTCTCTCTCTCACACACACACACAGAGAGAATGAGAGAAACAGCTGACACACTCATATATAACAACTCTCTCTCTCTCTCTCTCTCTCTCACACACACACACACGAGAATGAGAGAAACAGCTGACACACTCATATATAACAACTCTCTCTCTCTCTCTCTCACACACACACAGAGAGAATGAGAGAAACAGCTGACACACTC